>WOXC01011341.1:0-87500 GCA_011680675.1 Gymnobelideus leadbeateri | reverse complement strand
TTAGCTTGGTTGTTCATACTTGTGTGCATGTTGTTTCCCCCATTAGACTGGGAGGTCCTTGGGGACACACAGTTTTTTGTCTTTCTCTGTTCCCCTAGAACTCAGTGCCTGGCACATGGTAATCACATCATAAATTCCAGCCAGCCCTCTGCCTCTCAGCTCTGACATTCCAGCAGCATACAGGCTCTTTGTCACAGGCACTATGGTGTTTTCATCACTGTATCCCCAAATGCTGGTATTTAGTAAATGTTTGTTGAACTGGCAGAAAAGAGGGTTGACCCAGCAAAGGCTTTTAATTGGGTTGTCATCAGACGTCTGCTAATACCCTTCATTACTACATAGATATGCTAAAACAAAGAGAAAATTGACTAGAGGTCAGACCTAAGGAAGACCTGTGAGGCAATGAGGGTTTGGAAGTACAGCTGTGGGTACCCACTAAGACTATGGCATATAAATGGGAAAAGAGAAGGGCTGATGTATTATGTATGAGGCTTTTCTGTAAAAAATCACTATGAGAATCTAGCTGAGTTAGAGTTCTCTGAAATTCCATTCTCTTCCCTCCATCCAACCCTAGGTGACCTTGACCACACGAAGGTCACAGAGAGTAAACTGATCAGGGATTCCCTAACTCCAGGCCCTTGAATGTCTGCACCAAGGATAATCAATGAATGAACAAATACTTATTAAGCACCTATCCCGGGTCTGGAGAATACAGAACAAAACCATTCCTGCCCTCGAGGAGCTTACATTCTCTTACAGCCTTGCTCTGGTTATTCCTCAGGCAACCCTGTCCCAGAGAAATTCTGGGATGGCATAAAAGAACCAGATTTTAAAAAACAACTATTAAGAGAAGAGTAAGAGTCCCACGCTGGGAATGTTCTCCCTCTCCCCTTCTGCCTGCTGGAATCCCCAGATCTCTTCAAGGCTTGTCATCAGCCAGAGGCCTTTCCTGATTGCCCCAGCTGTACATACCCATCCCTGTATGTATTTCCTCTATATCTTGCATTTATTTACCTGTAAATATACTGTCTGTCCCAGTAGAAGGTAAGCTTCTTGAGAGCAAGAGCTAGAGCCCTTTTATAGGTGTCCCCAGAACCTGGCACCCTTAGTAAATTCTCAGTGGATTGATTGATAGAGGAGGAACATATTTTGCATTATAGAAGGAAAGACCTCAAGGTTATAAAAGATGTTTCCAGAACTTTGTTGAGGAAAGTATGTAACTGACTGCAGCCCCTGTTCCTGTTGAGCCAATGGGGCATTTCTTGAGAGAAATAGTAAAAACTCTCATGGGTCTCTGCCTTACCCTATGACCTTGGCCCTACAGAGCAGGGGTTATTAACCTGGGATCTAAGGACTCCCCAACAGGTCTATGGATAGATGACTAAGAGACCATGAACTTGGACAGGAAAACAAATTTCATCTTCATTTCAATATAATTTGTTTCATCTATAATCCTATTTATTTTGTGAATTTAAAAACAAGATTTTGAGAAGACGTCCATAGGTTTCACCAGTCTGCCAAAGGGGTCCAAGACAAAAAAAAGGTGAAGAAACCCTGCTCTGTGGGATTTGGTAGAATGAGAGGCAATGACTAGGCTGTGGGTTCAAGGCCTAACAGCCCTAACAGAGTCTGAGATTGCCAAGGCTAGTCCTGACACAATCCCATAAGACCCCAAGCTCTGTCCTCACCTTAGGATGAAGACTAAGCCTCTTAGGACTGACCTCTTAAAGGAAAAGAGGATGGACCTGCACCTGAAAATGCCCTCAGTTTTCAACTCCCTGATCCCAGAGAAGTTGTGGTGAAAGGCTTTGGAGCACTGTGGGAGCCCTAGCCTCCTGCTGCGGCCCTGGCTCCATCCCACTAATTTACAGTTGTGTTACAGCTATAAACAGTCTCAGATCAATAAGAGTGTCATAAAGAGGAGAAAGACTTTTATTCATTCAAAGGCTTCTTCACTAACGTTCTCCAGCCCGGCTGAACACTTGACTCCAGCATAAATAAGTCCAGTTTGAGCTGACAGATGGCCCTCCACCACCACTATCACTCTCTCACTCCCATCCCATTTCTGCTTCTCCAGCAAGCTCAGAATCCCCTACCCTCCAGAGACCCCACACTGCATCAGGGAGGCAGTCTGGCTGACCTCTTTAGGGCATTGCTCATGTCCCATGGACCACCCCACCCCCAACTCCACTAAAAAATCTCATGAACTGAAAGGGTCTAGGCTAATGATCAAGAGTTATATCTTCCTAGACCTAGTCCCTGCTCAGGGAGGCAGTATGGCCCAGTGGAAAAAAATTAATGAATTGAATAAACTAATGAGCATTTATTATTTGCTTACTTTATGCAAAGCACTGGGGAACCAAATGTGAGACAATCCCTGCCCTCGTGGAGTTCTGAGTCTAATGGGAGAAATGAGGCATCTAGAAAAGTGGTGGCCAGGGAATGTGTGTTGTTTTGGAAATTCATAGGGACAATGACTAATATAGACTGGCATGGACTTTCCAGCACCACTGGCAGTATTGATTGGTAAGTTCCAAAGCCCAGAAGGGGTGTGCTTGTTTTTTTCTCTATAGTATTATATTTTCCTGTCACCTTGGCACAAACAGCCCCCCAATTCAGGAATGTTTTCTTGTCTGTGTCTACCTCTTGAAATCCTTAAGTCTCCTTGAGACCAAACTCATGTGACATATCCAACACAAAACCCTTCACCATCCTCTTGGATGTTAACATTGCCGCCCCCCTCACCAAACACACACCTTGGGTAATAACCATTTTGTACTCACTTTGAATACATTTTGTATTTCTCTATGCATATGTTATTTCCCCATAGAATGTAAGTTCCCCTGAGGATAGAAGCTGCTTTGTTTTTTGTCTTTGTAATATAAATTTTGTAAACTACAAAATGGACCTCAGGCTTATACTTCTATGATGACAATAGCGGAGTGGCAGACAAGGGGAGAGACAAGGCTAAGAATCACAGCTTTTAGACCATCTATAAATATTGATCTAACTCTCGGTATTGTGAAAGTCAAATCTTTGTCCACTGGCCAATGAGTGGATGGTCTACTGAAGGCCTAGACCCACATCTCTTCTGAATCTGAATAAATGGATGGCTTGATCACTACCTGGTACCCAAGGTATGTTAACAGCCCATTGCATAGATTCTCTCTGTTGGATTTATGGATATAAGAAAGAATACCCATTGGCAAAGGAGCATATATTTAGATCTGGGAGGGACCTTGGAGGTCATGTAATCCTAACCCTTCATTTTACAGATGAGGAAACTGAGGTCCACAGTGACTTGCCCATGGACACTTACATAGTAAGTGCCAGAGAAAGGACTGAAACCCAGGATCTCAGGCTCCCCAAACCTAGTACTCTTTCCATCTCATTTCAGATCCATTGAAGTACTCAAGTATGAAAAATGGATATATCGAAGTATCTTAGACAAGTGTAAATGAACAACCTGTTCTTTTATTTACACTAAACATGTACTTTCTTGATTCCTTCCTTATTCACACAGAGGGCAGAGGCAGGCTTGAGAATCAGTAGATTACCAGTAACCCAGTACCACAAAAGATTTTCAAACATATGACCTATCCTCCTCTACTCCACCAGAGAGATATTCATACACTTAACACTGCTGTCACCCATAAGTGTTCCACTTCCATATTCACAGACTCTGAAATTCTATGCTCTGATCATTTTCTATCATTCCATCTTTCCCTCTGCCTTATGACTCCTAGTCTCCCTGCTTCACGTCTCCCCACAGTCCAATTCATCCTTCGCACAGATACCAAAGTGATTTTCCTGAAGTGCATGTCTCACCATATCACTCCCCCTCTCATTAAACTCCAGGGCTGCTACGCCTCTTCTAGGATCAGACATAAACTCCTCTGTTTGTCATTCAGAGCTCTTTAAAATATGTGCACAATTAACTTTCCAGTCTTATTATAATTCGTCCCCTGCACACAATCTCCAATGTAGTCAATGACCTTGACCTTCTTACTGCTCCTGATACATGGCACTCTGTTTCCTTCCTTGTTTCTGTACTGATCTTCCTCAGTAACTGGAATGCACTCCCTCCTCCCTCCCATCTCTGAGAACCACTCCCTAATGAAAGTGCAGCTCCGTTGCTGCTTTCTTTATGAAGCCTTTTCTAATCTCCCCCCACCTAGCTGCTAATGCCCTCCTCCACAAAACCATCTTTTCTCTATTTTGTCTCTATTTGTACATACCTCTGTCTCTATGTATTTATTTCCTCCTCCACAGAATGTGAGTCAGCTGGGTGGTTCAGTGGATAGAGTGCCAGGTCTGGAGTCAGGCAGACCTGAGTGTAAATCCTGCCACAGACATTTACTAACTGTGTGACCCTGGGTAAATCACTTAACCTCTGATTGCCTTAATCCATTGGGGAAGGAAATGGCAAACTACTCCAATATCTTTGCCAAGAAGAAAACCCCATGAACAGTGTGGTCCATGGGGTCATGAAAAGTCTGACTGGGCTGAACAACCACAGAAGGAAAGCTCCGTGAGAGCAGGAACTGTTCCCCTCTTCTCTTTGGTCTTTGACACAGTTGGTATTTAATAGTAGACTTGCTCATTAATTTCTTTGCTTTTATGTCACTTTCACTTTCCCCATAATCCCTCCTCAATTCCCTACACCTTGAACCATTCTTTGTAACAAAGATTAAGAGGGGGGTCATTTCAGCAAAAACCCCATCTGCTGATATTTCCTATATTCCGCATCCATATTACCCTAATTCCCCAAAGAGAGAAAGGAGGTACATAATCTCAATTCTTCTCCAAGTAAGCCTGGTCATTATAATTATATAGTTCAGGTCAATGAATATTCACTGATGGTGGCTATGAAGACCACTGAATGAGGAAGCAAGGGGATAGATGGTGGAGACAACACTGGCCTCTGAATTCTAGACCCACTCTGCTCCTAACTTGGTTGTGACCTTGGGAAAGTCACTCTAAGTCAACAAGTATTAATTAAGCACCTACAGTGTACTAGGCACCGTGATAAGCGCTGGGTCCTTCTGTCTCTGGGTCTCTGTGCCCTTTGTAAAAATGAGGGGATTGGACCAGGTGATCTCTAACACCTCTTCTTACTTCTATGATCCTACCATCCTACATGTGGCCAGGTCTAGGGTCATCTAAGAGTTGACATTGCACTGTGGGGACTATGGCTCAATTAAAGGACATATGTCTGGATCCAGAACTTGACTGAAATTTGAGGTACTTTTCTCCTATATTTTTGCCTCCCTTGCAGAGAAAACTTCTCTTGCTTAGGGGAAAGCAAACAGTGCTCACCAAATCCATTTCCCTTTTAAATAGGAGTGGGGGTAGGGGGACTATAACAGAACAGAAAGAACCTTAAATCCATTAAAAAGGCCTCTTGGAGATTTAATCCTGCCTGGGGAAGGAAAGTGCAGGAAAACCCAAGACTAGTTACAGAGAAGTGGGGCCTTCAGTCTGGGAACAGCACATGACGTCTGCCTGGTTTTACTTCCTTATAGTAGTACAGTGTGTAAGAAATATGCCCATAAAAACCAGGCAGGGAAGTCAGAGCAGACAGGGCCCAACTGCCTCCGGCCATCGCTCGCCTCCACTGAGTGCAGACATGGTCACCAGACAAGGTTTCCCCAGGCTTTGACAGTCGGGCCTGCACATTTGCAGCAACAGCTCAGCCAGATTGCTGGCTTTCTCACTTGGGGATTTATTTATTCCCTTCCTCAGACTAAAAGGCCCCTCTTTTCAGATTTATTTTAGCCCTTTGGATTGGGTGGGGGGATTAATTTTTTTTTTTAATTCTTCAGTAGGATTGAATATAAGCCTCACCAATATTCCCAGGGGCATTAGTGGCAGAGGAATCCAGCTGGGGCCTCTCGCTGCAGACAAATTTCAGGGCCCCTGTCTCTACCTCCTGGAGGGAAAGACTATTAGATTTGGAGATGTCAGATCTGGGGGTACAATGGACTGGGAGTCAGATAGACCTAAGCTCGAATCCTGCCCCAGAAACCTACTAGCGGTGTAACTCTGGGCAAGACCAGTTCCCCTTCTGGACTTCATTTTCTTCAACTTTAAAATAATCAGATTTGGACTGAGGCCCCTGAGGTCCCTTCCTGCTCTGGAGCTTATGGTATATAAGCTGGCTTTGCACTCTCTTCAGGGCTGGGCTTCACAGTGGAAAGAGCAGGGGCTTTGGAATGAGTTCAAATCCCATCTCTAACACTTACTATGTGAATGACCTTGGGCAAGTCACTTAACTAGCCTAGACCTTAGTTTACTCATCTGAAAAATAAAAGAATTAGACTAGCTGGCATGAGCTCCCTTTTCTCCCCCCCCCCCCCACCTCCCCCTCCCAGGTCAGTGATTCTCCGATCCTCATCATGGCCAGAATAAACAGGGAAGCAGGTAAGAGAATAGGGAAGTGAAAGGCCAGGTCAGGCCGGCTCTGGATGAGGATTCAGCATGCTAAGAAACTGCAGGCCCAAAACACAGCAGCAGCAAAACAATGTGTGTGCTAGAGCCAAACTTCACATTACAGTTAATGTCAACATTCTTTGGGCACCATCAAGGCTCAGGAGAAGCAGCCAGAAGTTATCACTAAATTAGCACCACTAAAAGCCGGCAATCATTAGCACCTCCAGTGAATGTCTGACACCCCTCTAGACCTAAGAGCAAACCTCCTCCTTGTTCTTCGTTAGATTTTTATATCAACAGAGCTGGAGCCTTGACTGCATCCTGATAGTTCTATTAGTGAAAAGCTATGCCTTCCAAAGACATCCCTTATTGTCTGAGGCTTCATAACCAGAGGCAAGTGGAAAGAGCACTGTTACCAAGACAGAGGCCCTGACTTCAAATTCCACATCTGATGCTTACTGTCTGTGTGACATTGTTCAGAAACTCAGTTCCTCATCTGTAAAAATTAGTAGGTTGAATTAGATGGTGTTTGAGGTCCCTTCCAGATGTAGACCTGTTACCTAATGAAATAGAATAGGAGGCCCAGGAATTTGTGAGAGGCTGAGTGGCAGAGACCAGGGCCTGGAATCAGGATGCCTGGGTTGCATCGTGCCTCCCTCAATATTGTGATGAGTAGCCCTGACATCTGAACCTCCAGGTGCCTGGCCCCTCTGGTGTCTGGTTTTGGTCTGTTGGGATCCATGATGTTCTAGATGAGGTTACAAAGGCTTCATCTGGGAGAAGATCTGATGAGTGATCCAATGCTGATGAGAACTTACCTAACATGACTGAACTCCATCCCCCATTATGAAGGAAAGCCTGCCCAATGATAGACATGCCGCCATGATGGCCCTGGTTCAGGTCATCACAAAGTGTGCAACAATTCCATTACCTAATAGATTTTCTTGCATTCTGTTACTGCATTCTCCTGAGGAAAAGAACTTTTGTCTTCCTATCTTTAATAGTAAGCCTGGCATACCTTAGGTGCTTAATAAATGCATATTGAGTGATCAAACGCAAACTCTCTAAGGTCAGAGACCATTTCATTTTTGTGTTTATATTTCCACTACCTAATATAGAGCTTGACACAGTAGGGGATTAATAAATGCTTGTTGACTGACTAATTGATACGAGGTAAGTTCCTTGAGGGCAGGAAATGCTTCATCTTTGTCTTTGTAGAGTAGACATTAGCCCAATGTTTGGCACAGAGTAGTTGCTTAATGAATGTCCGTTTGTGAATGTTTTGTTGTTGTTCAGTCATTTCAGTCATATCTGACTCTCCATGACCCAATTTGGGGGTTTTCTTGGCAGAAACACTGGAGTGGTTTGCCATTTCCTCCTCCAGCTCATTTGACATATGAAGAAACTGAGGCAATCAGGGTTAAATGACTTGTCCAGGATCACACAGCTAATTGATTAATTTTAGGGAAGGGAAAAGGAGATAATAAGCTTTTATTAAGCATCTACCAAGTGCCAGGAGATGTACTAAGTGTTTTACAAATATTATCTCATTTTAGGGCAACCAGAAGGAACTATAGGAATGGCTAAATGCACCCATTGGACTCATTGTGCGAGGTGTGAAAGGGGACAGCTGCCATAGACAGCATGTCATACGGCCTGTGAGAAATGAGTTATTTTCTGAAACAGAGTCTCCCAGATTCAAAGGTTAGGCTCCCATTTGGATTCATTTCTGTCCTCCTCCTTGGATTCCCAGTAATGTTTTAGAGATGACAGAGCCTTGGATAGAAATGATGGCTGTTTTATAACGTGGGAGATTTATTTTTCATTACCCCAGTTCCTTTGCCTACTTACAAATTATCCACAGACTCACTGGGCTGGAGTCTGTAGCATGGGTTCCTCCCAGATCCAATCTTGACTGCTCCCTAAGCAGGAGGCACCCAGGGCTCTGCAGAGCCTTCCAAGAATGGCCATGTTCCAGGAAACTCCCGCATGCAAGAAGCCGCAGGCATGCAGGACACATACATTTGGGGAAGCAGCAAAAAAATGGGTTCTGTGCATATGTTCGAGCTAAAGTTCGAACTCTAGCAAAAGTCAACATGAGTTGGATAATGGCCAGGCTTAGGAGGATCAACCAGAAGTTATTGCTAAATTAGTTCCATTAAAAGACACCAATAATTAGCACCTCCAGTGAATGGATGCCACCTCCCTAGACCAAAGAGCAAACCTGTTTATTCTTTAGGAGACTTTTATATCTGTCAGAGGCTGAGCTGTGTACTAATAATGCTACTAGCAAAAGGGGATCCGTTCCAAAAACATTTCTTTTTCAGAGGCTGCATTTTGTATGCTGAGTGCCTAGCCCACTACCTGGCATACTGTCATTGTTCGGCTATTTTTCAGTTGTGTAGGACTCTCCATGACCCCATTTGGGGTTTTCTTGTCAAAGATACTGTAGTAGTTTGCCATTTCCTCCTCCAGGTCATTTTACAGTTGAGGAAAACGAGGCAAAGAAAGGTAAATGACTTACCCAGGATCACACAGCTAGTAACTGTCTGAGGTAGGATTTGAACTCAGAAAGAGGAGTCTTCCTGATTCCATACCCAGCACTCTGTGCACTATGGCATTGACTAGCTGCCCCATGTGGCACACAGTAAGTATCTAATAAATGTTCAGTGATTGATTCATAACCAGAGATAGATTCACACAGGAGGTACAGGGAGATACAATAACATAATGGAGAATAGTACTGAAGAAATTCATGACCCTGATCAATGCAGTCAAGACCTCAGAAGACCAGTCCTGAAACACGTCTCCACCTAAACACCATCTCTTGGAAGAGAGGTGGTGGGCTATAATTATAGAGTGATGCATGTATTTTCAGGTATGGTCAACAGGGAGGGGAGGAAAGGAAAGGGGAGGGGAAAAGATTGACTAGCCCTCAGTTCCCTCCTTGCCTAACTTGGGGGATAGGGACTGAAGGCATCAAAGAGAGCTGATTCTCTGAAACAGGAGGAAAGGGAGAAAGGGAGTGGGGAACTGTAAGCCTGGGGACAAAGGATAAATTCAATGCCCCCTTGCCTCCCTTTTCCCAATAAAAAAGTAAGCTCATTGAGGGAGATGACTGTTATTCTTCCTCTCTGTAGCCTAACGTCACACAGCTTTGCCCATAATAGGTACTTAGAAAATTCATGTTGGATTGTTCTACAAAAGACAATATTTACAAGGTCCCATGACCTTGTCAATTCTACTTCCATAGCATCTCTCACATTTTGGACCCTTCTCTCCACTAACAGAGCTATAAACCCAGCTCTTTCTTTGACTGAGGTGGTGCTAACAGCCTCCTCATCGAACCCCTACCTCCAGCCTCTCCCCACTCTGATTCTTCACCTACACAGCTGCCAAATCATCTTCCTATGGCACAGGTTTGACCACATAATCTCAAAAATCTTAGGATCACAAATCTAGGGACGGAAGGATATTTCTGTAGAGGTCATCAACTGCCTCATTTTACTGGTGGGTAAATTGATACCCAGAAAACCTTAATGACTTATCCAAGGCCACAGTGGCAAAGCCAGGAAGTGCAGGCTTAATTCTCTTTACACTGTACCATGGCCTTCTTTGGGGACTCCCTCTCTACTGAAGTCTCCAATAAAACACTAATTCCTCAGTGTGGCATCAAATGTCCTTCATAATCTGATTGAAGATTTCTTGAGTAATCTGCTCCCAATGTACCTTTACAGAGTGATCTCTTCTTATGGGAGCCTTCATACATTCCACATTCTAAGGTGTTCTAGGTCCCTATTCTTGAACTTCCTTTTCCATTTCCTCTCTTTGTAACTTGGTTCTGGCTGTCACTCACTTCCAGAAGCAACTCCCCCCATCTCTACCTCTTAGCATCCTTTCATTCGTTCAGGGCTTAGCTCAGGTGGCATCTTATGAGCAAAACCTTTCAGTTGTCAATGCTTTCTCCTTTCTCAAATGAACTTGTATATCTTTTTTGCCCCAACGCTTTATTAACTTCTGTTTTACTTCATTCATTTCCACCAGTTTTTGTGCTACAAATTTTCTCCCATTTTTCCCCTACCCACCTCCCCAAAATAGCAGTCCCCCAGGATATCCCCTCCTCTTATTTCCCAATTTCATGTAAAATAGTATTAATAACAGTATATATATATATATATATATATATATATATATATATATATATATATATATATTTAAACATTTGGTTTTAAAACTTTGGATTTCAAATTCATTCCCTTCCTTCCTTGTCACCCACCCTTACTGGGAAGATAAGCAATTCAGTATAGGTTGTACATGTGTAGCTAATGCATAACATTACCATAGTAGATATATTGTAGAAGACCGATTATATTTCCCTCCCTCCTATCCCACCTCCCACTTGTTCTATTCTCTACTTTGGTGCTGTCCCTTTTCAAAAGTGTGTGCTTCCTACTTCCCTCCCACCCAGCCTGCCCTCCCTTCCATCATTCCCCCTCTTATCCCCTTTTCCCCCTACTCTCCTGTAGGGTGAGATATTCTCTTTTGTGTGTATGTCATTCCCTCCTGAGTCAAATTCAATGATTATAAAGTTGACCCATTCCCTTATGCCTTCCTGTACTTCCCCACCATTGTATCCATTTTCCCTTGCCTCTTCTATATGAGATAGTTTGCCCCATTCTGTCTCTCCCCATCTCCTCTTATTATATTTCTCTCTCACGTCTTGATTTCACCTTTTAAGTATCATGCCTTCCTATTAAATTGGTCCTGTGCTCTCTATCTATGTATACCTGTAAACATATATATATATACACATTCACATAGGTATTCTTATGCCTATATACCCTGCAATAAAGACTATATATATATATATATATATATATATATATATATATATATATATATATATATATATATATTTCCTTCAACTATTTTCATATTGAGAAAAGTTTCATTAGTTACAATTATCATTTTTCCATGTAGGAATGTAAATAGTTCAACTTTGATAAGTTCCTTATGATTTCTTTTCCCTGTTTAACTTCTCATGCTTCTCTTGCTTCTTGTGTCTGAATGTCAAATTTTCTACTCAAGTCTTTCCTTTTCCTCAGGAATGCTTGAAAGTCCTCTAATCCACAAAATGACCATATTTTCCCCTGAAACATGATACTCAGTTTTGCTGGGTAGGTGATTGTTTGTTTTAATACCAGGTCCTTTGACCCACAGAATATCCCTTCTACCCCTCAGTGTAGAAGCTGCTAGATCCTGTGTTATCCTGATCGTGTCCACAATATTCAAATTGTTTCTTCCTGGCTGCTTGTAATATTCTTTCCTTGATCTGGGAATTCTGAAACCTGACTATAATATTCCTAGGAGTTTTCTTTTGGGGATATTTTTCAGGAGGTGGATTCTTTAAACCTTTATTTTGCCTTCTGATTCTAAAACATCAAGGCAGTTTTCCTTGAGAATTTCTTTAAGGATGATTTCTAGGTTCTTTCTTTGATCATGGCTTTCAGGTAGTCCAATAATTTTTAAATTATCTCTCCTGGATCTATTTTCCAGGTCAGTGGTTTTTTCCCATGAGGTATTTCACATTGCCTTCTATTCTTTCATTTATTTCAATCTGTTTAACAGCATCTTGATTTCTTACAAAGTCACTAGCTTCCCTTTGGTCCATTCTAAATCCGAAAGAAAGATGTTCCTCAGTGAGCCTTTGAGATCCTTTTTCCATCTGGCAAATTCGGCTTTTTAAGGCATTCCTCTCCTCATTGCCTTTTTGAGCCTCTTTTGCCATTTGAATTAGTCAATTTTTAGAGTGTTATTTTCCTCAGTCAGGCTGTTGACTCTCCTTTCATAATTTTCTTGCATCATTTTCTTTTCTCTTCCCAATTTTTCCTCCTTCTCTTACCTGCTTCTTAAGGTCCTCTATGGCCTGTAACCAGCTCATACTTTCATTTGAAGCTTTTGGTGTAGGAGTTCTGACTTCACAGTCCTCCTCCTGTTCCATGCTTTGATCCTCTTCGCCCCCAAAATAGAAGTCTAATGTTGAATTTTTCTGTTTATTTTGTTTCCTTTGTCTAGGCATGTTGGCACTCAATTACTTGACTTTTGGGCTTGTTGCCACAGTAGGACTCTGCTACCAGATAGGGGAACTTCTGTCCCAAATGCTGGGGTTTTCTCAGCTGCTGGAGGTATTAGTTGGGTGCCCTCTCTGAAGCTTCCACACACTCTGGCAAGCTGGTCATACACCCCAAGACCTCCACCCCAGACTACAATCCAGATCTAAGCAGGTTAAAGTAATAGCTATTACCCCCCCCCAAGACTGGTCGCTGGTCCCCCTACAGTCAGCAGGCCACTGTTGGCAACAGCTGCATCTAAGCATCTTAGTGGCTTCTTGTCCTGGGGGCAAAAGCCTATGCTCTCTCCACTAGTTCAAAAGTCCACAGTGCACTTACCTCTCACTTTGTCCTTGGCATCTATGTGTTGATAATTCTGGAAACACCACAGATGTTGGTGTTCTTGGGTCCCTCCAGCCAACTGCTGGTCAGGCCACCCTGGGGCTAAAACCTCTGGCTCACAAGGGCCTGGGATCGGCTCCCAGAGTGCTGTGTTGGCTGCTCCCTGCCGGGCTACTGGGCTGTCCTCAGCGGGAGGTCAGCTTCTCTTTGTCATTTTGTGGGTTCTGTAGCTCCAAAGTTTGTGCAGAGTCTCCTTTTACATGGATTGGTGAAAGTGGGAGCCAGAGACTCTCAGAAGTTCTGTTTCTACTCCACCATCTTGACTCTGCCCGCTGAACTTTTATTTTTTTATCTTGTATATTTACTAATGTTTTGTATTACTATGCCTCACTCCACGCCCACCCTCTTGCCCTCTTCAAGGGAAAGAATCACTAATTTGTTTTTACTTTTTCCATATGGCACTTATTATAGTACCTTGCTTACTCAAGGACTTCTGAATTAAAGATTGATCACTAACCTTTGTTTTGGAATCAGAGACGTGGGCTTTGTTCACCACAGTAAAGTCCTTTGGTATTCTCTACACTTAAGACTTTAGGGAGCTAGGCAGCATCGTCTGGAACATAAGACCCCTTGAGGTAACAATCACAGGATGAGAAAGC
The DNA here is from genome assembly GCA_011680675.1 of Gymnobelideus leadbeateri. Lineage (NCBI taxonomy): Eukaryota > Metazoa > Chordata > Mammalia > Diprotodontia > Petauridae > Gymnobelideus > Gymnobelideus leadbeateri. The sequence goes on along the minus strand of WOXC01011341.1, from coordinate 73,957 downwards.
TACCCCTAGACAAAGGGGAAATAGATCCAAGAGTATCTAATTCCTACATCTGTGCTTTACTCTGCCCTCTCGCCTAACAACCAATGGATTAAGCTACAGAGAGTTTCACAAGCACTAACAGTGAAAACTCTGTTTCTCTATGCCCCTATTTGTTGACTGTAGGAGGACTCAGTGTGGGGGAAAGGTGGGTCTCTATTTGAGGTTGTTAGAGGCAACCACTGCCTTCTAGCCCATGCAATTCTTTGCCACTAGCTCTTTTTCCTTCTAAGAAGCTACATGGTAGTACATCCATGGCCCATCCCTTAATTTTATTGTCTACAAAAATGAGGGAATTGGACTCCAAGATGAACTTGGAGATCCATGATCCTATGATCCTTCTTATCTTCTTAAACTAAATGAGAATCATCCTGGGAGAGCTACTCTCCTATAGTCAATGGTCAGAATACAATTGAGATGCCATTCCAGTGAATTATCCAGGATAAGGATCTTCTTGGGTCATATAAGCTTAAGAGTGGGGTACAATCTCCTCCTCAATTAAGGTAATTACAAGGTTTTGAGTGTAAGGGTGGCCGCACAAGATGAAGCTTTAAATTCATGAACAAGATGGTTTATACACCATGATTTCTTTATAAAGTCTGAATTTCTCTATAATTGGGTTGAGAATGGAACACTGTGATTGGTTTACCAAACAAAAGAATCACAGGTCCTGGGGACTTTAAACAGCAAAGGAATTTTAGCAGGTAAACAGATATGTGGTAGAGGACCCCAGGCTCAGGAGCACCTTGAGGATATAGAATCTTTTTAATCTGCAACAGACAGCACCAAAGTTGGAGGGGGGGATCCCTGGAGGGGATCCCAGAGGGAATGTTTTACACACACACACACACACACACACACACACACACACACACACACACACATTGACCATGTTCTCATAGACCTGTAGGAGACAATGAATACAACTGGGTGTAGAGAGGGACATGCTGAGGACAACCATGTGCACAGATTGGTACAATAAGATAGCCACCAAAGGAAGGAAAAACTTTCCAGACCATGAGTAGAGGGTAATGTTGCTATGTACTCATAAAAAGGATTCCAGTAATAAGAAGGAATGAGCTTACCTTTTGACCTCCCATGTTCTCTACATTTAAAGCCCCACTTTCCAATAGACCTTTGTGTACTTGTGGGAGAGTAGTGGCCAGAATTTTGGGGTGACATTTTGTATCAACTATTCTAACTATATGTATGACCTTAGTAAATGCCACTTGCTTTTTTATTAGGATAATGATGCCTACTGACCAACTGAAATGAAAAATATGCTGGTGGGGGCTCATGAATAAAAATAGTAGAAAAACAGCCCTCAAGATTACAGCAACAACCGTGAGTAGCACAGAAGTAGTCAGTTTCTGGTGAAATTGTTGGCCAGTGTAAATGTGAGTTGGGGAAGTACCCTGATATTCCTTGTGGTACACAAGGAATTATCTCTCTCCTTAGACCAAGGTGACAAAAAGAAAGCTACCTGCCCAGAATAACCCTAAGATAAACTAAACCTCCCAAAGTTTTACAATGAGCTTGCTTGAAAGAAATTAATTTGTGATGGGGCTGGGAAGCAAAAAAGAGCCACAGTTTAAGCTTGTGGAAAATTCCCAAACAATAAGAGACCTCTGCACACAAACGCTCAGAACAAGAAGTTGGGGGGAGGTGCCGTCCAGGGTAATTTTGTGATTGGAAGCCACTCTAAAGATTAATAGAGGTACCAATGAAATGAAATTGGAATATGTAATTGAAGGAAAATTAATAGCAGGAGTGGGTATGAAAAAGTGGCAAGAGTAAATTCACAGCTCTCACTCCCTCCAGGGAGCTGATGGGTAAATAAAAACAATAAGGTTATGCCAAGCCTGAAGGCAATTCCTCCATTCCAAGAAGTAGCCTCATTCCAAAAGACCTGACACTGTGATGAATTGGACCCCGTGCTAGGGAGAGAGGCAGATTTCTGCTCCCAGGGGATGCCTCCCAGGAAAGCACAAGGATCACTCCAGAAGAACAAGGGTTTTTCCTTTCAGAAGTTCATTTGTTTGAGGGCCTGCTCTATTTTGCTGCAAACTGCCTCTGTTCCATAAATGTCTCCTCCTTGGCACCTCTGTTTATCCTGCACTTTTCCTGGAAATTTCCAGAGAATTCGAAGCATAGATCCAGAACTGGAAGAGATCTCATTTTACAGATGAGAAAACTGAGACTCAGTATAGGGACGTGACTTGCCCAGCATCACACAAGGAGTAGGTGGCATCTGAACTGAGAGGACTGAAAGTTTAACACTGTTCAGCACCACCTGCAAACCTATCAAACAACCAGCCTTCCCCTAGCTACTCCCTGCCTAGGACAACAAAGATGGAAAATCAACCACTTGCCTGAGTAGGAACCTCCCTAATCCCTTCCCTGCTGTCCTCCCCCCCAAACCCTAATGGCCCTTCCCTGTGTCCTCGGGCATGAGGTTGTATCCTCTCCCTGGCTCTAATTTGGAGCTATCCTGAACTGGAGGGAACAGGATGGTGCCCTGAGCTGTGTCCTTCTTTGGTTACCCCTTCCCCTCCCTAAAATGGGAGGGCTGAATCAGATGACCTCTGGGGTCCCTTCCAGTTCCAATCTAGGGGCCTATGACTCCATCCTGTCCTTTCCTCCAAGTGTCTCCTTGATTCTGCTTGGTGTGGGGGGAAATGTGCCATAATAAATGCCTTTTGGTTGGAATAATTCCTTTCCTAAATCTTTTGTGCACCATCTACTTAATCCTTAAAAGACCAGACCAGACTGAGATGCTCCTGTCAGACATACTTCCTTCTGTCCAGCATCTTCAGTGACATCTTTATGTCCAAATGACCAAATGACCAAGGATTCTCGGATTTGGAGGTGAAAGAGATCTTAAGGATCATTTTGAACAATCCCCTCTTTTGTCCTCAATTCATTCTTAAAAATCAATAAGCATTTGTTTCTCTCTCACACCTCCTAGTATTGAAAAAGAAAACAAACAAAAATTCTGTGTAACAACATGCACAGTCCAGCAAAACAAATGCCAACAGTGTCCATATCCTAAAGTTATGTATATTGAGACATTTTTTCCTGTCAGGAAAACAGGTAACATTCTTCATCATTGATACTTCAGAATCAATCAAGCCCCTCTTTTACAGGTGAGTAAACTGAGGAACAAGAAGAAGGCAACTGGTATAGTGCTGGCCTCAAAGCCAAGAAGGTCTGGGTTAAAGTCTCAATTCCGACACACGTTGGTGTGTAACCCTGGACAACTCATTGCTCTAGGCTACTCTCGAAAAACAATAATGTTCAGGGAAGGTGGTGATATGCAGTGGCAGGAGTTCCTCCTCCTAATGAAATCCAAGTTGCAGTCCTCATCCCTACTCTTCTCACTGCTAAGAGGTATCATGGGAATTCAGAGCTGCCAAAGCTCATGCAGAGACTAAGCAGCAGGTCCAGGACATGAACTCCTGACTCAAGTCCTCTTCCCACTAGCAGCAAGTTTCAGCTTCCACTCCCAAGGTCACATGACATTGGTGGCTCCCGTGCAAAATCCTGAAACTTTGTTTACCTCCTAAATCCATCAACCAATCAGTCAACAAGCATTTGTTAATTGCCAAGCACTATCATCAATTCCACTAGAGTGATCAACAGTGAAATTGAGAAATCAGGAAACTTCCAGAATATGAAAGTTGCTTAGGGGTCATCTAGCCCAGGAGTTTATAATCCTTATTTTTAACTTCAGATGCACAAAATAAAAACAAGGAAATCAATTATATTGAAATATATTTATCAAAAGAATTAGGTTCACAGACCCCAGGTTAAGAATCCCTCATTTAGTCCAATGTTCAAATTTTGTAAATGAGGAAACTAAAGACTAGGCTCAGACTTGCCTTGCTCAAGGCCCAGAGCTGAAGACAGAATGCAATAGTTTGGGGCCTTTCACACTACCTGGACAATGGCAGGCACATTACAGGACTTCAGTGAGATTCAAAATCTGCAACTCAGCCTATTACCCTGTTTGAACCTGATAATGGTAACATTCTCCACTCTACGTGCAAGGCAGACACATCTTCAAGAAAAGGAAACAAGAATTCTGATTTTTTTCCCTGCCTGTTGAGCTTCATTGTATGCACCAAAAAGCCACAGATTGCACAGAATTAATCTGTGCATAATGTGATGATAATTAAGTATAATTATTACACAGTAATAGGTAGGCAGATGTCACTGTTTCTTAATCTAGGCCCCTTTATAGTCAGTGCCGATTGTCACCTAGGTAATTAAAAGCCATTTCAAGGATTTAGTGTTGGTGTCGGGGACCAGAGGAAATGACTTTACGTCTGAGAGAGAGCCTGGGGACTGCTGGAGAAGCAAAAGCAGTGAAATCTCCTCTCAAATTGGTGGGTCTCCACCTCCACTTCTTGAGGGTCTGGAGAAGCATTTCTAAGAGGAGAGTTTGTTCTGTGATTGTCAGGTACCAAGAAACAAAGGATAGGGGCGGCTAGGTGGCACAGTGACAGAGCATCAGCCCTGGAGTCAGGAGGACCTGAGTTCAAATCCAGCCTCACACACTTAACACAAAAAAACTAGCCATGTGACCTTGGGCAAGTCACTTAGCCCCAACTGCCCTACCTTCCCCCCCCAAAAAAGGCAAAAAATTTTAAATTAAAAAAAAAGAAAAAAAGGACATAACCCAACAGGATGCTCCAATCAAAGAAGACTGCCAAGGGACCATTGTAGGGCTTGGGAGTCAGAGGATCTGGGTTTGAAACCCACTTCTTATGATCATTATCTGTGTTCCCTTGGGCAAGTTTCTTCTCCCTGGACCTCAGTTTTCTCATCTGTAAAAGGAAGGGGATGGTCTCTGGTTCATGATCCCAGCTTTGGTTCCATGATCCCACAAGCCTAAATGGAACTGCATGAAATATTATGGCAGTCTCTGTTATCAGATGAAAGGCAATTGGCCTAGGGAGGAGAGATGAGAGCTTGAAAATTATACCAGCTGAGTTCCTCTTCTGGCCCTCTCACTGTGGTCACATTCTGGGACCACAGTCCATTTTCCAAAATGATTTTTTCTGGAATACCTCCCAGGCTGTGAGGAGAAGAAATATGTTTGTGACAAAGGAAGAAATACTGGAATCCAAGAAAAGATTATTTTTAATAAGGATAAAATTAATCTTTTTTAAGACTTATTTCAGCTACACCAGTCTTATGCCAAGTGAGGAAAGCCAATGTATCTTAGCAAAAAATAGAAAGTAAGAATTAGGAAGGCTGGGTTGCTACTCTCAGTTTGACCCCTGACTTGCTCTGTGATCTCGGGCAAGCTCACTCCACTTATCTGTCTGCCTCTCTGAAAAATGGAACTAGTAACTGGCACTTTAAATCTGAAAGGGGATGAAGATGGATGAAGATTCATGAGTGAGCTTCAGGATCTTTGGAAGAAAAGGTCCTAGAAAGTAAGGTCCTCTTAATGACTGTGATTCCCCATCACACACCATGGGCTGTCCTGAGAGCTTGCAGCCTGGATATGTTCCTCAGCCTCCGCTTGGATAGGAGACCATAGATCCTTATTCCTGCACTCTGCCTTTGGCTACTGAAGGCCTTTACCAGCTAGATGTGTCCTGGAGTATCCCTGAATGTCAGAGTTGGAAAGGTACTGAACCTGGAAAGGAATCCTCTTTACAAAGTCCCAGACAAGTAGTCATCTAGTTGCTGCCTAAACACTCTCCAGAGAAGTGGAACCCACTGTCCTCAGAGGAGATCATTCATTCACCCTCTGGACAGCTCCATGTGGTAGGACACTGGGGCTCCCATCATTGTGCTGAGCTGAAATCTGCCTCCCTCCCTCCTTCTGTCCTCTGAGGTCAAGCGGAACAATTCTCTCTTGCAACAATCTTTCAGGTAATAATAATGGTAATCATGGCATTTATATAATATTTTAATGTTTGTAAAACAGTTTAAAAATAAATATCTCATTTGATCCCTACATCTCTGTGAGGTCAATGCTATCACTATTCCCATTTTACAGATAAGGAAACTAAGGTGGATTGATTAGGAAACTTGTCCAGGACCATACAGTCAGTAACTGTCTGAGAAAGGACTCAAACTCAGGTCTTCCGAAGTCCCAGTCCAGCATTGTATTCACCATGCCACATAACTGCTTTAAAGCTAATATTATGAAGTACTCCCCTGAATCCAACCACAAGAAGAATAGCTCTCATCCAGCACTTTAAGGTTTGCAAAGTGCTTTACAAATAACCCCAGGAGGTAGATGCTAAAGTTATCTCTATTTTACAGATGAGGAAACTGAGGCATCTAGCAATTGAATAAGGTAAGTCAAGTCATTCTGACTCCAAAGTCCAACACTTTATCCACTACAAAATCTAGGGTTATATGAATAACAGATGGTTGTTGCACTGCAGAAACCACTGATGTGATGGATGCTGAGAAGCTTGGGAAGACTCGAATGAACGGAAACAAAGCAAAGTAAATAGAAGGATGAAAATAATAGAATGACTCTAGCAGTGAAAACAAAACAGAACAATCTGTCGGTCGACAAGCATTTATCAAGTGTCTATTACATTTCAGACCCTGGGAGAGATAAAGACAATACTTTACTCTCACCAGCTTATATTCTAACTAGGAAGACAGTAAGTACGTATACAAGTAAATACAGAATGTATGGCCTCAAAGTGGATAGAGTAGCAGAGTCTATGAAGAGTCCTGAAGAACTCAGTTCAAATCCAGCCTCAGACACTCACTAGCTGTGCAACCCTGGACAAGTCACTTCACCCTGTTTGCCTCAGTTTCCTTATGCATAAAATGATCTGGAAAAGAAAATGGCAAAACCACTCCAGTATCTTTGCCAAGAAAAATCCAAATGAGGTCACAAAGGGTTAGATATGGCTAAAACAACTGAACAACAACAATAAATACAAATCTATGAGATTTCAATAACCACACACACACACACACACACACACACACACACACACACGGCAGAGATGAAGTCATTTATTTCCCTCCCTTCCTTGGCTATGAGTGGGCAATGTTGCATATACTGTCAGACCCAGCCGGTGCATCCATTGATTTTCCTTTGCTGTTTCTTTGGGGCAAGGGCAGATTCACTGGGGTAGCAGATATATTCTGAAATGCTTCTGAAGTAAAAACAGACTGCACTCATACAAATTTAGAAGATCAATAAATAAGAAGTGAAGATATGTTTCATTTCCCAATACAGGCAGAAACAAAACAAAATGAGGCTGGTGGGTTAGTCCCCAAAAGACACTCACAAGCATTCCTGACACCATAGCTCTTGACAGAGTACCAGTAGAAAATTCCTGATTGAATTACCAATTAAACTTGGTTAAAAATAATGTGTAATGGATAGGCTGTGTGTGTGTGTGTGTGTGTGTGTGTGTGTGTGTGTGTGTGTGTTTGTAAGAGGGCGTCAGAGAAAGAGTTAATATCGTAGAAGCGAAATAAGAAAAATCACACTCTCCTTTTTTATTTCATTTTTTATTTATTTTCCTTTGCTTCATATTTTGGCATTTGATTTATGGGGTGTTAAATTGGATTAAGTAATTTGTGTAGCTATTATAGATGTATACATGGGCATGCCAGTCTAGGATGTCTCTGGGGTCTCTTATTTGTCTAAGCTTAGATTTTAAAACAGTTAGCTTCAGTCACTGAAAAAATCGTAACAAGGTTGAGCAAGAGTAGGAGAAAGTCCTCTGTATCATGGCATTTAGATCTTGTCCCAACTGACAAAGACTACATCTCTCTGCCCTATAGCATATCCCCCAGGGCATGGCATAATGGTGAGAGGGCATTTCACTTTGTATCTGCTGCCCTGTCTGGTTTCAACTCCATGGAATAAGATGCCCCTCCCAGGGTAAACTCATCACTTCTCAATTCATCACCATGCTGCTAACCCAAACCTCTATTGGCTTTACCTCCCACAGCCTCCTCTCTCCTCTGACTGGAAGGAAGGAGGACAGAGTGCCAAACTGCTCCCAATGCCTTCCTTTACAGAGGGCAGAAACTGAGCTCAGATCACTCCACTTTGGGTCTGCTGCCCTGCCTGATTTCAACTCCCTGCAACAAGATTCCTCCTGGGGTCCCATTTACCCTCTCCCCCCCCCCATTACTTTCCTGACTGCTTTTGTCTCTGCTTTTAGATTGCAAGCTTTTCAAGGGATTGTCTTTTTTATTAATTATATCCCCAGCTCTTAGCACAATGCCTGGAACATAGAAGGCGCTTAATAAGTATTATTGGGTTGGTAGGTGGATGGATCTGGAGTCAAGAATACTGCAGTTCAAATCCCAGGCACAGGCTAGGTGACCACAAATAATTCTCACCCTCCCAGCCTCAGTTTCCTCATCTATAAAATGGGGGTAGTAGCACTTACATTACCTAACATACAGAGTTGTCCTAAAGCTTGAATTAGATTATTTAGGTAAAGTGCTTTGCAGACTTTGAGGGACTATATATAAATGTCAGCTACGAGTATTCCCCAATGCCCAATGCATCTGCACCTGGTATCTGGGCATATTGCAGAGCAAACTCAACTTGCTGCCTCAAACTTAAGGAGTACTCTTTTGCACCCCAATTATCATGCCATGCAGGCATTCTATAAGCATTTTTATTGTTGTCATTTTTTTGGTCATGTCTGACTCTTCATGACCCCACTTGAGGTTTTCTTGGCAAAGCCTTCCCCAGTAAATTTTGCAGATAAGACAAACAGGGTGAAGTGACTTGCCCATGGTCACACAGCTGGGAAGTGTCTGAGGCCAGATTTGAACTTAGAAAGATGAGTCTTTCCGACTCCAGGTTTGGCACTCTATCCACTGCACCATCTACTTGCCCTATGCATTTATTAGGTACCTACTAGGTACAAGGCACTGTGCCATTTTTGCTGTTATATGTTTCTTATCTTAACCCTCAAGAAATCCTACTGGGCCAATGTTTTCACACCGTTTGGGTCTCTTGGCAAGGGTTTAAGGGTTGGGTTAACTTGGAGAATGGCTGCCTGAGTTCTAGTGTTGATCATAGCCTCAACCCCAGATCCATCCTTTCCATAACCAATAAATGTGGATTGTTACCAGGTATAAATAAAGAAGTAAAGAGTCTTAAAGCTCCACATGGTAGCATTTTGGAGATAGGCAATAATTTGATTCATAATTATTCCCAGATGAGTCATCTTAGAGTCAAAGAGATAATGACCAATACCTACTTTGTTAATTGTCAACCCTACAGGCTCTTAACAGCAAAGATTTCAGCTCCCATTGGTTACCTTGAATAGCCATGCCCATTTATCAGACTCAGCCTGCTTCCACATTTTAGCACCCCTACCAGCCATGCACCCTATGTATAGAATCTGCCTCTTGGTTTCCTATTCTTTAAGCCTAACATAGGCATCACAGAAGAGTAAAAAGCACTGTGTTGAGTCAAGAGACCTAGGGGACCCTGTCACTAACTTGCTACCTGACTTTGAGTAAGTACCTTCCCCCTTTCTTCAGGTCTTCCTCCACAAAATGATGGGAAGTAAGGATTAGATGCTCTCGAAGGTCCCTACCAATCTAACATTCCCAGATTCTCACTTCACTACAACTTTTCTGTTTAATGATGGATGCAACCCAGAGGCATCATCCCTAATGAAGTCTCCCATCTGAGAATCCATCTTCCTAAGGTCATCCAAGGAACAGGAAAAAAAGGTCTACTTTTTAAAGAACCATTCTACAAAGAATAGAATATGTGTGCGTGCACGTGCACACACGTGTGTGTACACACACACACACACACACACACACACATATATATATATTTTTACATAATATATATGTATATAAATTTTTTCTTAGAGAGAATAGGAAGCCTTCATGATATAGAAAACAACACCAGAATGGTAAACATGGTTCACGTGGAAACAATAGATTCTCTAGATATTGTACAAAAGGGAGCAAATGAGGATTCTGGTCCCTGGTTGTAAAGGGCTGCAGGATTCGTGTCTGGGCTGTGGGTTGAGAACAAGGACAGCTACTCATCAGCAAAGATACCACTCAGTGACATAAAAGGCATTTTACTTCTTTAACAAAAGGCATTACAATATGCAAACTGGTTTTCCAACAACAAATATGATTACAAAGGGAAGAGGGCAGTGCAACAGACCCATTGACAAACCCAGAATGACTCTTGGGCCCCCTCCCAACACTTGATCATTATCCTTTTCTCCCTGGCATATCAATGAAGTGGAAAGCAATGTCATCCCAAGGGAAATAGGGGAACTTTGGGTATGTGTTTGAGTTTGTGTGAGATAGCCCAGTGTATCATTCCTCTGTTAAGTGCCTAACACAGTGTCCAGGCACACAGTAGGTGCCTAATAAGTGTTGTTGATTACTTCTTGATAGAATGTTGGATCCTTCAGGGCAGGGACTTTCTTACCTTTGTCTTGGTATTTCCACTACTTAGAATAGTACCTGATACATAGCAGGTGCTTAGTAAGTTCTCATTGGCTGAGAGAATATAAGGTCTTTGAAGATAAAGATTGCCTTATTTTTGTCTGTCTCCTCAGGCTTACAGTTGCTGGCACATAGTAGGTACTAGATTAATGCTTATCAATTAATTGATTGATCTTCCCAGAAAGTCCAGTCACTCTACTCTCTCTAACTGAATACATTAAATAACTCAACAAGCATTTATTAAGAGCCCACTATATGTCAGGTGCTTTTGAGTGCAAATAAAAATTAACATTACCTGCCCTCAGAAACTTACATTCTACTGAGAGAAAACAACATGTATATAATTAAGCAAATAAAAATACATACAAAGTTAATTTCATGTGGGACAGATAGGGAGTGCACTATTAGTTTGTGTGGGGGGCATAAATAATGTCAGACAAGGGGAATGTCTTGGGTATAAGCACAGAGGCAGGAGATCACAGATAGTAAACTAGAAGGCATCTAAAAGGTCATAAATGAACTGAAAAAGGCCATCTAATTCAACTACCTCATTTGACAATTAAAAAAACTAAAATCCAAAAATATTAAATTACTTTCTTATGGCCATACAAATAGTAAAGTGTCAGAGACAGGATCTGAACCTAGGTCCTTGAATTCCAGAGTCAACACCTTTTCCACTATCCCATGAGCAATCAATAGGCATTTCCTGAATATCTTCCATGTGCCAGGCACTATTAGGCACCAGGAATCCAAAGCCAAAGAGAGGAAACAATCCTGCCCTCAAGAGGCTTACATTCTAACAGGATAGACATTGTACACATCTAAAAAGTATATATAAATTAAATACATACAGGATAAATGTTAATAAATCAAAATAGTTGAGTTGACTACTGGTAGTTGAGAGCAATCAGGAAAGGCCTCATATAGAAGACTATGTTTAAGTTGAATCTTGAAGGAAATAAGGATTCTATGAGGTGGAAGTGATGAGGGAGTGCTTTTCAGGCATGGGACACAGCCAGTACAAAGGCATGGAGATAGGAGAAAAGTATAAATAAGGAAAAGAGAGAAGGCTGATGAACTGATTGACTTTACAAGACTTGTGATATTAATCCTATCAATCTCTAAACACCTCCAGTGACAAGGAGCTCAACACCTCCTAATAACTGTTGTTGATTAATTCCATTTGGTGATGTAACTAAACATTAGGATGACCATCCTTATATTCATTTGGAACCCACATCCCTGTAACTTCTATGCAATTTCATTCTGCCCTTTGGATCAATACAAAATAACCTTGTTCCACAGAGCTGAATTCAGATAATTAAAAGATTGTTATTATGTGCATCCCTGAGCCTCATTTTCTTCAGGTTAAATCATCTTAGTTCCTTCCAGCCTTTCTCCAGATTCATCAGCATCATGATAGGATGGTCCTAACCAAGCACAACAAACACTAACATGTCTTCTGACCAGAAATGTGCTGGTAAATGTTGGCTTTCTAGAAAAAAAGGGTATCCATTACTCACTTTTAACTTTAATATTCGTTATTAACATTTTTCCATCACTTTCTTAATTCTAGACAATCTATACAAAACTATAACTCAAGCATTGGTTTGTAGCATTTGTTTTTTCCAATGTTCATACTGAAAATTTAGCAATCAGCACTAGTGAGTAGGTCTATGCTGGCTCCAGTACATGTCTGTATCTGACAATCTGACTAGAGGAGAATGGAAAGGAAGTATTATCTCCTTTATTCCAGATACTATCCACTTATAAATGTAAACCCATGATCCCTTTTGTTTTTTGAGGGGATCAGCTACATTGTGTAGATATAGGTATAGAGTTACTGAGATAGATATATAGATATCTATATGTGTGTCTATATATGTATATACATATATATGTATATACATATATATATGTATGTATATGTTGCTGCTCATCTGTTTTCTAAAAGAATCAATGATATCATGAGGTGATGTCTTGACTTCATGTGAATTGGATTTAAGTGAGGCAGAGCTGCACAAAATTGTTATTCCTGCAGAGTCATTAGCATCCACTGACAAGACAAAGCCAAGATGACTGGTGATGGCCCAGCATATGAGTGTATGTATGCATATATGTATGTATGTATGTATATGTATATGTGTGCATGTGTCTACTTACAGTCACATAAGATTATATTCACATAAACTGTTTCCTGATACATTTCTCCCATTCTATAAGGGTGCAATTGATCTTTTTTAACCTAAGTATGAAAATTTACATTAATGTCTATACAATTTCACATTATATTTGGCCCAGTATTTTAACATATTATCATGTTTACACTTAGTCCAAAAACAGTGTGTGCCTTGCCCAAATCTAATGCAAATAAATTTGAAAAAATAAATTGTTATTTTTCATTTCTAACAGTCTTTTTCTTTTTTTTTTCTTTTCTGGAGGGGAGAGGTAGGGCAATTAGGGTTAAGTGACTTACCCAAGGTCACACAGCTAGTAAGTGTTAAGTATCTGAGGCCAGATTTGAACTCAAGTCCTCTTGACTCCATGGCCAGTGCTCTATTCACTGTACCACCTAGGTGCCCCAACAATCTTTTTTTCAAATAATTATTTAAGGACACAGGATCACAGATTGAAAGCTAGATATCATTAAGAGAAATGATTATTTCTTTCCTATATTAATAAACAATTGTTGAATTAAGACTAAGGTTTTTCCCCTTTTCTACTTCCTTATTCAGAAATTGGCGTATTCAGGCATCCCATAAAGTGCAGGACTAATAATAAGAGGGAAACTTGGATTTGTTCAAAAGGTAAGGAAATTTTTGTTTAGGGGAATTGATGGATTCTGACCCCTTTTGTTTTACTCAGACAGATCTGAGGAAAAGTGGATTCTCCCTTCTGTCTAGATTACCCTAGATGGAGTGATATAAGTATAAATAGGAATCTTTGACCAAGACTGAATGATCAGAGTCATAGCCCCCAGACCCTCACTAGAATAAGCCCACCTGTCATTATAATATTCATCATCTCAATTACTTATTAACCAATCAGAGTTGATTATCACCCTCAGGAACACCAACTCATCCATGTCCATATAAGCATTGAGTGGGTTCCATAAGAAGTCTTCGGCATTCAAGAGTACCACTGATCCTTTTGTTAATCATTTGCTAATTATTAATTACCCAGAAACCATGTCTCAAACTTTTTATACACCACAGCATCTAGCCCAGACTCTTCATTTTACAGATGAGAAACTGAGGCAACCCAAAAAGGTTAAGTGACATGAAAGACAAGCATTTGAACCCAGATCTTGTGACTTAAAATTTAAAGTATTTCTCCACTGTGCCATAATCTCATCTGGGGGCACCGTAGGATTTTAGTCCTTCTGTGTTTGTACTATTAAAACACAAAATATCTCACTGTTTATAAAGTGTTTCCATATTCATCCTCATACTGCCCTTTAGATCAGCACTTCTTAAACTGTGGGTCTTGACTCCATATGGGGCCACAAAAAATTTGGCAACAGTAAAAGGTTTCTGAACATGCAAAGACCAAAAATTAATTAAAAATCAAACTCATTGTGAATCTGAGGGGTTTCTAGAAATGCTTGCCCATTTTTGCATCATACAAACAGCTTTGGTTATGAACACAAAGCACTTGCACTGTGTGGTGAGCATGCCCTCGGGCCACACAATGTCAATAAACGCTGCCAAAACACTTCTTGAGTGGAAAAAGTTTAAGAAGTCCTGCTTTAGGGGTGGAGCCAAGATGGCGGAGTAGAAACAGCACTTCCAAGGTGCTCCCCCCCACACCACTTCCAAACAATGTAAAAGGTGAACTCTGAACAACTTCTGGAGCTCCAGCACCCATAGAACCACAGAGAGAAGCTAACCTCCCAATGAGGACAGCCCAGAAGCCCTGCAGGGAGAGGCCAGCACAGCACAGCAAAGTGCTCTGGGAGCCAAGCCTAGGCCCACATGAGCCAAGGTTTTAGCCTCAGGTTGGCCGGGCCAGCAACCAGCTAGAGGGACCCCAGAACACCAGCAGCTGTGGCGATTCCAGAATTATCAACACAGATATCTCAAGGACAAAGTGAGAGGTTAGTGCCCTATGGACTTTGGGACCAGTATTTGGGGAATGCGTTGGCTTCTTCCCTTGGGGGCAAGAAGCAGCTAAGGAGCCTCGGCAGAGAAGCCATTTTACAACTTCAGTGGCAGCTTTAGCTCCTGGTCTGTGAACTGTGGGGAGATCCAGCAATCAGTCTAGGGGTTAATTGCTCTTGCTTTAACATGCTTGGATCTGGATTGTGGTCTGCAGGGGGAGGTCTGGGGTGGATATCCAACTTTCCAGAGCATGTGGAGGCCTTACAGAGGCCACCCAAATAATACCTCCAGAAGTTGTGAAGACCCCAATGTTTTTGGGATGGAAGCTCCCCTGTCTGGTGTCAGAGTCCTACTGTGTCAACAAGCCCAAAAATCAAGTAATTAAGTGGCAACATGCTGAGGCAAAGGAAACAAAATAAACAAAAAAATGCAACATTAGACTCCTATTTGGGGGGCAAAGAGGATCAAAGCATGGAAAAGGAGGAGGTCTGTGAGGTCAGAACTCCTGCACCAAAGCCCCAAATGAAAATATAAGTGGGTTACAGGCCATAGAGAACCTTAAGAAGGATTTTAAAAATCAAATAAGAGAAGTGGAGGAAAAATTGGGAAGAGAAATGAGAAGGATGCAGGAAAAGTATGAAATGAGAGTCAACAGCCTGACTGAGGAAAATAACACCTTAAAAAATAGACTAACTTAAATGGCAAAGGAGGCTCAAAAGGGCAATGAGGAGAAGAATGCCTTAAAAAGCCGAATTTGACAGATGGAAAAAGAATCTCAAAAGCTCACTGAGGAGATTCATTCCTTCAGAGTTAGACTGAAGCAAATGGAAGCTAGTGACTTTATGAGAAATCAAGATGCTGTTAAGCAGATCCAAACAAATGAAAGAATAGAAGGCAATGTGAAATATCTCATGGGAAAAACCACTGACCTGGAAAATAGATCCAGGAGAGATAATTTAAAAATTATTGGACTACCTGAAAGCCATGATCAAAGAAAGAAGCTAGAAATCATCCTTCAAGAAATTCTCATGGAAAATTGCCCTGATGTTTTAGACCCAGAGGGGGAAAGAGATGTTGAAAGAATCCACAGATCACCTCCTGAAAAAGATCCCAAAAAGGAAAACTCTTAGGAATATTATAGCCAGGTTCCAGAACTCCCAGATCAAGGAGAAAATACTACAAGCAGCCAGGAAGAAAAAATTTCAATATTGTGGAAACACAATCAGAATAGCACAGGACCTGGCAGCTTCTACACTGAGGGATCAAAGGGCATGGAATATGATATTCCAGAGGGCAAAAGAGCTGGGATTAAAACCAAGAATCACCTACCCAGCAAAAGTGAGTATTTTGTTTCAGGGGAAAATATGGTCATTCAGTGGAATAGAGGACTTTCAATCATTCTTGAGGAAAAAACCAGAGTTGAATAAAAAAATTTGACATTCAGACACAAGAAGCAAGAGGTGTTTGAGAAGGTAATCAGGGAAAACAAGTCAAAAGGAACTTATCAAAGTTGAACTATTTACATTCCTACATGGAAAAACAATAACGGTGACTGATAAAACCTTTCTCAATATGAAAGTAATTGAAGAAGGGTATATGGGCATATGAATACATATGTGAATGTGGGTATACATGTTTTCAGGTATATATGGATAGAGGGCACAGTTTGAATTTGGTGGGAAGGGATGATACTTAAGGGGTGAAGTTAAGAGGTGAGAGAGGAATGTGGCAAGAGGAGATGGGGAGAGACAGGGTGGGATAAACTATCTCATGTAGAAGAGGCAAGGGGAAGTGGCTGCAAGGGAAGGGAAGAATAGGAAGGCAAAAAGGCAAAACCACATTCTCATTGAATTTGGTTCAGGGAGAGAATGACATACATACTAAATGGGATATCTCACCCTGCAGGAGAATAGGGGGAAGGGGGATGAGAGGGGGGATGATGGAGGGGAGGGCATTCTGGGGGGAGGGGAGGTTGGAAGTACCCACTATAGAAGAGGGACAGGATCAAAGTAGGGAATGGACCACGTTGGGGGTAGGATGGATGGGAGGGAAATATAAGCAGTCTTTTACAATATATCTACTATTGTAATGTTTTGCATCGTTATATATGTACAACACATAATGGATTGCTTATCTTCCCAGAGGGAGTGGTTCACAAGGGAAGAAGGGAATGGAGCTGAAATTCGAAGTTTTAAAATTAAATGTTTCAAATGTATATAAATACCATTATTAATACTATTTTGCATGTAATTGGGAGATAAGATGTGCAGGCATTGGGGCACAGAGATTCACCTTGCCCTAATGGCAAAGTCGAAGGGGGTATGGGAGAAGATATAGGAGAGAGCAGATTGGATGAGGGGATATCTTGTGGGACTGCTATTCTGGGGTGGTGGGTAGGGGGAAAATTGGAAAATAATTGTAACTCAAAATCTGGCGGAAATGAATGATGTAAACCTGAAGTTAATAAAGTATTTGTTAAAAAAAAGAAAAGAAGTCCTGCTTTATATGACCATGTAAGGCAGACAGGACAGGTATTCATATTTTTATCTGACAATGAGGAAACTCACCAAGAAGTCAAGTGACTTGCCCAAAGTCACAGAGTTAACAGCAGCAGGACTCAGTCTAGAATTCAGATCTCTTGATTTTATGGTTGGCAGCCAAAGCAAAGCACAGAACTGGAGCAAAAACCCATTTTTATCCTTTACCTGGCTGATCACCTCAACTCTTAATCCTGAACAAACCCGAGTCCAAGTACTTGGGTTCTGTCTCTTGTTGCCAATGGAGATCTGACTTCTTAGAGTTTCTTTCTCTTCAGGCAAATCATTGTATTGGACTGACACTTTGGAAAAGTACATGTATCTACAGTGCTGAGCTGGGCAATATGCCAGAAAGGTTGACCAGGCATGGTCCTCACCCTGTGGGGAGCTAACAGTCTCAACCAATTAGCACCCACAGAGGATGACAGGAGAAAGGATGAGGACCCACAATTCAATTCAAAAGTGAACCCAGTAGCCACGTCAATGCTCCCAAATGGAGACCACAATCAGCATTTCAAGTATTTATACCTTGCTGACCCTGAGCCCTCCCACCTTTAAATACAGAGAGAAGAGAGAAAGACACAGGGAAGAATTCTAATTGGAGGGGCAGAGCCATGGAATGTCAGCATCAAAGGGGGTCCTAATGCTCATTTGTTCCAATCTTCTCATTTTGCAAAGGACAAAACAGACCAAGACAGGTCAAGTGACTTGCCCAAGGATACAGTCAGTAAATGATGAACCATGAGCTTAAACCACATTCTCTGGACTCTGACTTCAGTGTGCTTTTCACTGTCCCATCCTGCCTCTCTCTCTTCATTTTGTTGACATCATTAAGGAGTATTTTTATTCATTGTGTGATTACCCCAATACTAGAGGAATTCCAAAAAGAATTAAACAAATCTGGGCCCTACCTTTGAAGAGATTACAATTTAAGACAGAGCCACATGTAAGAGATGGGAGGGTCCTTTGACATCATCTTGTGCAATGTCTCATTTCACAGAAAGGGGAACTGAGTCACAGAAGGAGTAAGTAGTATGGCCAAAGTGACAATGTGGTGATGCTGGGACTCAGACTGGGGCCTTTCAGGATTATAAGATCATAGATATGGATCTGGAGGTGGTTTTTGACATCATAGAGTTTATCCCTTTTATTTTATATATAAAGGAAACTGATGCCTGGAGGGGTTAAAGTAACTTGCCCAGCTTCTAAGTATCCAAGGCTGCTAGGTGGTATTGTATGTGACTAGAAAGCCAGACTTGGAGGCATAGAGTCCTGTGTTCAAATCCTACTGCAGACATTTACTAGCTGTGTAACCCTGGGTAAGTCAGTTAACCATCTCACTTTCCTCACCTATAAAATGGAGATAGTAGTAGCAGCTATCTCACAGGGCTGCTGAGAGGATCAAATGAGATAACACATATAATGCACTTCACTAAACCTTAAAACTCTATAGACCTGAGCTAGCATTCAACCAGGACTTCCTGCCTCCAAGTGTAGTGCCTAATCTACCAGACCATCTCACACGGGTATTACCAAGGCTTACAGAACATATAGATTGCTGGGGGGTGGGCAGGGGAAATGACTTTTCCTTTCTCTAAAACCTTGAGATCTAGAATGGAGAGGGATGGTGCTGTCAGTGAAGCCTCAAAGAAGCAAAGTCGAATGGGGTGGAACCATCCCCATTGGGACCCTCCTTCTGCATGGGAATCCCAACCACAGACCAGGATGTGGCAGCAGCGTGAATTCAGAGACCCATGAAAAAAGGGTCTGAGATCTGCCAATAGTTCCCAATCAATTAGTTAGGAAACCCTGATGCAAACATTGTAAAGCAGTGTCATCATTAGACAAGAGATCTTTTACAATGCTAGTGCCAGGAGACAGGGCTGAATCAGCATGGGGGTGGGAGGGAGGAGGTGTTTGGTGGGCAGCAAGTTTGGTATGACTCAACGGTGTGCTTGGGTAGCCAAGACAGCTGATATATTCCTGGGCATATTAAGAGAGATCTGGCTTCCCAGGCATGAAGTGGTGCTGGTCCCACCACACTCTACCATGAGCAGAGCCCATCTAGACTATTCATTTCCATTGTAGATGTATGAGTTCAGGAAAGCTATCGATAAGCTGTCAGGCTCCTAGAGGAAGGCAACCGGAATAATGACAGGGCCACAAGTCTACATCATTCAAGGACTGGGTAAAGTTGCTGAAGGTGTTTAGCCTGGCAAAGCTCCAGGGTACTGGAGGGAGGCAGTCATAGCCCTCTCAAGTATCTGAAGGGCAATTCTCTGGAAGAGGTATTAGACATATTCTGGCCCCAGAGTACAGAGCTAGAAGTAATGTAAAGAAGAGGAAAGGATCCTAGCAATTGGAATTGGGCCAAAGTGGAATGGGCTGGCCCAGGAGGTGGTAGATTCTTCCTCAAGCACAGGCTGAATGGCTCCTCATTTTCTCTCTTGTAATGGGGATTGTTTTTCATGTAGGTTGGACTAAACAGCCACTAAGGTTCCTTCCAATGCTAAAATTTTGCATTCCGGGCATGGGGTAGCAGCAGCAAAGGCAGGGAGATTTGATTATTTATGCATATATACATACATGTACATATACATGTATGTATTCCATATATACATATGTGTATGTGTGCATGTGTATATGCATACACACATATGAAAACCTTTGTAATCATTAAGTATGATATAATGTAAATGCTGCTGGTGGTAATTATAATGAGGTGGAGAGTGACTGGGCAGGTGAGCTCCTGATCAGACTGAGGGGCTCCCCAATCAGCCTAATGAAATTTCAGGGCTTGTGCTTTTGTTAGTCCCTAATCAAAATGAAGAGCCCTCCAATTAAACTTATGAGAGCAGGATATTGTTCGTTTCTGATCAAATGGAAAAGTCCTCCACCGAAAGTGCTGGGATCCAGGGAACTCCTACTGATTGGTTGGCTGAAAAAATCGGCCAAGCTTCCTTGTTGCTAATAAAAGTATGCCACTTACATCAGAAGGAGATGGTAGTTGGGGTTGTGTGCTTGCATGTGACTTGAAAGAGGAAGCCAAGAGCCCTACAGGTTCCTAAACCCTAACTTCTTATGTAAATCAATATCATCCTAGACTCTAACCTTCACACAGACAAAGGAGATTCCTTGAGTAACTTCAAAAGTTTTTTTTGAACTTTTGAGTCACTTAAGAGTTACTGAGAGTTCAAGAGCTGGACCTTGTAAAGATTTAAGATTTTCTGGTGAATTTTACTTCTTGGAGAAGGAGAAAGACAGTCCACAAGGTCCCTGTGCTGCATTTTACTTGGAAAACAAAGCCAGTGAGCTATTCAGACTGATTAGAAAGGTGTTTGCTTGTTCAAGGAGCACCAAAGCAGGTTGACATTTGGGGTAGAACATAAACCACAGGGTGGTACGTGCTATGAGTCTTGGAGAGACTATGTAGGACTCTGGAAAAGCACGACTCACTAGAGTGTCAGAAAGTTGCCCCAACAGCAACCCTGAGTTCAGTTCCTTTCTGGGTGGGAGAGTGGGCGTCCTACTTGAAGGCTTTATGTTTCTGTATTAATTTCATGGTTCCCAAGTGTCTGAGACATCTTATGTCTTCTTCCCCGTGGGTAGAATAAGGGCTGTCCCATGCCCAATAGCCATAATGCTTGTATATTGACTTCGTGTGCACCATTTAGAAGCCCCATCATTTTCATTTGGGAAGCTCCTAGACATGTATTACAGCTAAATCTCATTTAGAGATTTTCCTGGATTAATCCAGTTAGGGACAATAAAACAAAGGAAAAGAGAATTTGACCCTGAGGGCTCAGTACCCCCAGAAACGCACCAGTTTGAGAAAACAAAGACACCACAGCACTGAGAACCTGTCTTTTGATTCTCATGACCACAGTGCTGGAAATGGGGCTGATCATAACCACCCAAGAATCCAGAAGACAATGAGCCATGTCCCAGAAGAATATGGCTAGAATGATACATGCCACAGTTGAAACAAATGGCCTGAATCTACTAGGGCTGAAGGTTGCTATTATCTGAGGAAAAACATTTTATTTGTGAGAAATCGCATGGCATAGTGGACAGAGAGGGGCCTCAGAGCCAAGAAGAGTGGATTCAGGTCCTACATGACCCTAGGAAAGAATCTCTCCAGTACTCTAGGCAGTTTCTTCAGGCTGTAAATCAAGGAAATAACCCATCCAGTACCTATAGCTATCCTGTTAATAATTATTTCCTAATGTTCACCCTTTAACCTTACAGAAATAGAGCCAGTGGAAGTGGCAGCTTCTTCACCACCTCTCAATTATCCATATAAAATGTCCAGATAATCCAGTGTGGCTTCTATTGGGCTTTGAAGAGTACAATGTAATGTTTCTGGGGCTGGTTTTCTCCTCCAAATAAGGCTTTTCTTTGGCTCCTACAAAAGAAAGAATACCTTGTCCAAGTACATACTGGCTGGGGGAGGAGAATACACACAACACACACACACACACACACACACACACACACACACACACACACACACACACACACACACACTCCTTGGGATTGTGCTTGCAAATGGACTGGGGCCAAGGAGGAGCTGACCCAAGATGAAAAACTCACGATGGCCAATCCCCAGCACCTGGGCTGAGTGTATGGGGGTAGCATATGGCTGCTGCACGTGGACTGCTTTGTAGAACACCATCCAGCCCCAAGAAATTAGATGGACATATATTTACACTTGAGCATCAGTAGTAAAATGGAAATTTCCTGGTGACTCTTCTTTCTCAGGACTGTTTTAAAATACAGCTCTTCCAAAAATGAGCCAAGCACCTACCCTGGGATTGTAAGAAATGTTTTATTTATAATGTTTGTGTGCAGCCAGACATCGGGCCCATCTGTCTTTTTCACTATATTTCCAAGGGCAGAAGTATATGTTGGTAACTAGGGATTAAAAGGACATCACTTCACCTCTTCCTTGAACTCTTTCTGGCCTGACTGACCACAACCCATATGAATCACAGAGTCTCTGAGTTGGAAGGGACCAAAGGCTGTTGAGTACAAATGTTATCTGAAAAAAAAGAAAGAGTACTATCTCCAAGACTGAAAGCCTCCAGGAAGGCAGAGCTCACCCTGCCAAGACCCATCAGAGGGCCCCTCTTCTACTTCATTGCTAAGAAGGCATTCTTCCAAGGATGGCTTCTCCTTGCAGGCAGGCACTGTTTTAACACTGAGCCTTAATCTGTGTCTCTGCCATAGAGAAGTGCTCCTCATTCCTACTTCTCACCTTTGAGAGGAAAACAGAATAAATCCAATTCCTTTTCCCTGTGATATCATTTGAAGTGATTGAACCTAGCTATTATGGAGCCCCTCCTAAGCCTTCTCTTCTCTAAGTTTAAAATCACCAGTTCCTCCCATTGATTTTAATGAGATCCTTCACCTACAAAAAATCAATAACTTTATTTTAAGAGCCTGCTTCATGCCAGGCATTGTGCCCAGTATGGTAGATATGAAGGAAAAGGCAAATAGTTCTTTCCTTCAAGGAGTTTTCAGTCTAACAGGGGAAGGGGACACAAGTATCCATCTAGGTATATAGAAGATACATGCCATCCAGACATTAGGTGACCTTGGATGGCAAGGGATGGGGAGATGAGGAAGAGGGGAGAAGAGGAACCATGCAGTGAAAGGCCACAATTTTCTCAGTAAAATAAAAAATGAAATACTCAGCTAACAGAGTAGTAGGAGAGGGTGCCATGAAAGGTTTCATGAGAGATATTCAAAGAGCCCCTGTGCTAAATGGGGTAGAGAATTAATCAGGGAGGAGTAGAAGAATTGTTTTGCTTTGGTGAGTTCCTGATTGAGATCATTGTTGTCAGAACCATTTTCAGTTGTGTCCAACTCTCCATGACCCGATTTGGGATTTTCTTGGCAAAGATGCAGGCCTGGTTTTCCATTTCCTTCTCCAGTTGATTTTAACAGATGAGGAAACTAAGGCGAAGAAGGTCAATTGATTTGCCCAGGGTCATACAGCATCAATTTGCAGTAGATCCAATCAGCACAGATGTGCTTCCTCCAGTTTCATTCTACAGCACATGAAGAGGAGACAAGGCAGCAGTAATCCTAGGTAGGAGGTTGGCAAGGGGTGATCAGCAATAGAATGAGGGGGTAAGGGACTCGAAGTGTAAAGTTGAACAAGTTCACCAAGGGGTCAGGAATGGAAAAGAAGGAGACTGTAGCAAGAGCATGGAGGTCTAGCAAAATAATGAAACATTTATGGCTTGAAGATCATGATAAGGATATAAAATAGTTGTAGAAAGAACAAGGAATAGAGAAAGATGGAATGGCAGAAGATTATGGTCAAATAAATGAACTTCAAATTTCTTAATCAGAGGAGCGGAATACTTTTGGGTGAGGGTGAGATCAAGGGTATAGTCATTCCTTTGTACAGCTTGGATGGAGTTGAGGAGTTGGGTCCATTGATGAACTGGGAGGTTAGTGTGTGTGTGAGGATATGCCAACATGTATATGGAAGTCCCCTAGTATGAAGACAAGATTGGGGATAAATAGAGTGAGACTGGGACCAGGCACTGAGCTCACTGAGAAATCATTCTGGCTCCCCTCGTCTGGCTGGGACTAAGGAATTCTCACCTAATCAATGTCCTTCTTAAAACATGGCATCCAGAATTAAACATTCCACCCAGAATTGGAAAACTCCAGGTGTGGTCTGACCAGCACTGAGAGTAAAGGGACTATTTTCCTTTCTCTGAATTCTAACATTAGTCAGTATTTGCTTATAGATAATCTTAGAATTGTCTTCATTTGTTTCATATAAGTAGACCTTGTACCCCTAACCAGAGGAAGCCCTCTGAAAGCAATGATGGTGAATTCTACTGTTTTTTGTATTTCTCATACCTCTCTGTTTGGACATCAAGCAAATATATGTAATAAATCCATACTGAATGAAGGGAAAGCTGTCTTGTTTGGGGGAAGTACAGCAGAATCGGATGTTTCTCCTATGGAAATTCTCAAAGAATTAGAGCTGAAACTGGACTTTATAAATCATTTAGCCGGCTCCTTTCATTTTGTGAAGGACAAAACTGAAGTTTAAAGGTTAAGGCATTTGGCCAAAGTCACAAAGCTAGGAAATAGACAAATATAAATAATGGAGAAGTGACTTTTCCACCCTATCCTGCACTGTCCTGTTAGGAACCTGCCTGCTTAGCTATCCTTAGCAAGCTAATCATCATCAATTAATTATTGATATTTCATTATCTTGTAGTTATTTGGACTAGAGGAAGGACTACAGAGGAGGCAACAATAATGTGCCTCTCTTCCACTCAGCTTTAGCTGAACTAATCAGTCTCAGAAGAGGGTGTCGGGCAAGGCATAGATCTGGCCTGAGGGTGGGACTTTCTGTTATTAGCAGGAAGAATATAAACTCATGTGCATAGCTCTCCCTCTCTCACATCTTCTCCACTGAGTGGTCTCGTTCTAATTGGAGCCTCTGATTGGTTTCTGCATTAAGATTCTGACTGAGAAGAGAAGACCACGATGTTCCCAAAGCCCTTCCTAGAGTAGGGCTGGGATCACCTCTCTCCCAGACTCCTCTCCTCTATGACTCTTCCTCCAACTGTCAGTCAGTTCTAGTTCCACATCTATTTATGGGTTTAATGAGCCTGCTAGCAATTTTAGAAAGCATTTCATTTTCATTCAGCAATCACATTTTTGTCCCTCATCCCAAAGAATAGGGAGCAAGGGGTCTTCAGAAGCCACTGAGACAAACAGCATCTGCAACCAGTTGGAAAGGACTTTTCAATGAGGTAGGGGGCAGAGGGAGCAACATTGTCATTGAGCATTTTCAAGATGTTTGAGGATGCTGAATGTATTGGAGCCTCTGAAAGGGCCCGACCAACCCCCTCAGGCAGCTGAACTGCCAGCAACATCTTCCCAAGGAAGCAGAGTACAGTCAAAAATGAAGTCGATATCAGGATGGTGCTTCAAATCTGACACAAGTCATTGAATGCCACCCCCCCAAGCCTCAGCAGCTAGGGGGTACATTAGATAGAGCACTGGGCCTGAAGTCAGGAAGACCAGAATTCAAATTTAGCCTCTGACACTAGCTGTGTGACTCTGGGCAAGTGGCACAGGATCAAATGAGATATTTGTAATGCACTTAGTACAATGACTAGCACAAAGTAGGCACTTATTTAATGCTTCTTTCCTTCCTTCTTTCTTTTCTTCCTTCCTTCTTCCTTCCTTGCTCCTTTCTTCCTTCTTTCTTTTCTTCCTCCTTCCTCCCTTTCTTTCTTCTTTCCTTCCTCCTTTCTCCTTCTTTCCTCCTTCCTTCCTTACTTTCTTCCTTCTTTCCTTCTTTCTTTTCTTCCTCCTTCCTTCCTTTCTTCCTTCTTTCTTTCTTTTCTTCCTCCTTCCTTCCTTTCTTCCTTATTTCCTTCTTCCTTGCTTCTTTCCTTCCTCCTTCCTTCCTTCCTCCCTCTCTGCCTCCCTTCTCTCCTTCCTTCCTTCCTTCTTTCTTTTCTTCCTCCTTCCTTTCTTCCTTCTTTCCTTCCTTCTTCCTTCCTTCCTTCCTTCCTTCCTTCCTTCCTTCCTTCCTTTCTTCCTCCCTCACTGCCCCCTTCTCTCCCTTCCTCCTTCCTTGCTTCCTTCCTTCCTCCCTCTCTGCCTCCCTTCTCTCCCTTCCTCCTCTTCTTCCTTCCTTCTTTCCTTCCATCCATCCCTCCCTCCTTCCTATCTTCCTCAGTTTCCTCATAAGTAATAATGAGGAAGTGGCCTCTGTGTCCCCTTCTATCTCTAAAGCTATGCTTCTATGACTTCAGCACTGGAGATACAAAGGTAAAAACCATATAATCCTTGCCCTCAAGGAGCTTCTATTCTTTTGAAGGGAAACAATTAAAAATCAATGATATAGGGGCGGCTAGGTGGCGCAGTGAGTAGAGCATTGGCCCTGGAGTCAGAAGGACCTGAGTTCGGATCCGGCCTCAGACACTTAATGCACACAAACAAAAATAAAACCTAGCCATGTGACCTTGGGCAAGTTACTTAACCCCAACTGCCCTCCAAAAAAAAAAAAAGCAAAAAAAAAAGATGAGGAAACTGAGTCCACATAAGATTAAAGGACTTGGGGCAGCTAGGTGGCGCAGTGAGTAAGAGCGCTGGCCTCGGAGTTGGGATGACCCGGGATCGAATCTGGCCTCAGAAAATGAGCACCCACACATAAATAATGACTAGCCGTGTAACCTTGAGCAAGTTACTTAACCCCAATTGCTTATTAAAAAAAAAAAAAAGATTAAAGGACTTGTCTCCAGAGTTAAATAGTATAAGGCAAGATTTGAACTCAGGTCTTCCTGACTCCAGGTGCCATATTGTCTCCACTCTACCATCTAGGCACTGGAGCTGAGCCTTAGAGAAGGCCTGGGATTCTATGAATTCCTGAATGGTAAAGTACTTATTTAATGTTTACTATGTGCCAGGCATTAGGAGGCAGAGGTAAGGAGGGAGTGAATTCCAGGTCACCTGGGGGAGATGGAATGGCTTGGGTGGAATGGACTGGACCATAGAATGTTTAAAGGAAAGTCATGTGGACTCAGTCTCAAAAGGGAGGTTGAAACCAGTTTGGGAAGGATTTAAGGACCATATAGTAAATTTTGTGTTTGACCCCAGAAGTAATGGGGGCTACTGAAACCCCTTGAGGAGAGAGGATATGACCAGGTCTGTGCCTAAGGAGTACCTTTGACAGCTGACCAGAGGATGAGCTGGAGAGGGAAGATACTTGAGTCAGCGAGACCAATTCGAGGGCCATTGCCATAGCCCAAGTAGGATGTGATGAAGTCACCTCTGGGTCACATGGGTAGAGAGAAGAGGAAAGATACAAAGATGTTGATGACAACACTTGGCAATGATTGGCCATGAAAAGATGAGAATGAAATTGTGAACCTGGGAAGCTGAAAGGCTGGCACTACCCTACCTGCAAATAAAGGTGTTCAGAAGGGGAGAGGATTTGGGGGGAAAGGGAATGAGATCTATTTTGGACAAAATTAAAGTTGCCTGGAGTCATTTGGCTAATTGGAAATGGACCTGAGAGGTGACCTACAGACT
Source organism: Gymnobelideus leadbeateri (assembly GCA_011680675.1). Classification (NCBI taxonomy): domain Eukaryota; kingdom Metazoa; phylum Chordata; class Mammalia; order Diprotodontia; family Petauridae; genus Gymnobelideus; species Gymnobelideus leadbeateri. The sequence goes on along the minus strand of WOXC01011341.1, from coordinate 46,752 downwards.
TAGAAGTCTAGCTTGGGTCCTCTTCCCACTACATCACACTGTCCCTCAGTATTTTAACCTGAATAAGCTCAGTATGCCAAAGGATGCCCTCCACCTTCCACAGCCTTAGCCGGGTACCAACAGACTTAATTAAAGAAGGGCATGAGGGCACAAAGCCATTTTTGAGGGAATCCCCCACACTCTGGGATGACAGGATCAAAGATTTGGAGCTGGAAGGACACTAAGTTCAACTTCTTCCTGCCCTCAACCTGCTGCTCTGATGTGTTTCCTGACCCAGAGGATTTACAGAGAAGACGGGAACAGCAGGATGGAGATGAAAATCCATTTTTCTCTCTCTCTCCATGTGCTACATCTTTCCCTTTCCCTTTCCCTGGTATGTGAACACTGAATACGGATGAGACTGTTCTTGGCTTCTTCCCAGAAACTCCTATTATCCTCCAAACTTGCTTTGAAGTTTCAAAGTTTCCATAGAAGCAACTGGAGATGGGAGGAGGGGAGCCAGGGAGAATACACAGAAGACAGGCATGCTAACCTCTAGGTCATCATTAGACTATCTCCATCATCCATCCATTACTAGGAAGGCATAATCATGAAAGAATTGAGATGAGAGAAAACACTGGCACCAAGGGGTGGAGGGAAACAAGGCTGAATAACTCCATCCATAACCTCTTCTATGGATACAGTCCCAGACAAGCAATTCCAGCCTGATTCTGGGAGAGAGCAGAAGGCGAGACTGAGGAAAAGAGACGACATCTCCCCTCAGGCAAATCTGCCTCTTTTTCTAACAGGACAGAAGCTCTTTAAGCTCCAGTTTCTTCCTTTGTAAAATGGGGACATCCATTGAAATCAAATATTTAACGCTAGAAGGGATCATGGAGACCCTCTACCCTCTCATTTTCTAAATAAAGAAATGGAGGCCCAGACAAATTAAGGGTCACACAGCTGGTAAGTATCTGAGGCAGGATTTGAATCCAAGTCCATCCTCACTCCATACCCAGTCCCCTGTTCACTACATCATGTGTCTCACAACGGATCCTTTCATGCATCTGGATTCTTTAAGGTATATATCTTATAAGAAGAACGTTGCATTTGTGTAAAATGCTGTATAGAAGAGTAGGAGATGTACTAGGAAAAGAGGTGAAAGGTCAGGTTGTGGTCCTGGCTTTCCCATGTTACTTCCCTCTCGAGACCTCGGTGGTCCTAAATGCATGGTCCCAGGAGGGCTCCCAAGTGTTGTTCTTCCTCCCCCGATGTCTGCTCAATGATGGAGACTCAACTCTCTGCAGCAGCTCCCTCCATTTGTGCTCAGCTCTCAGGGGAGTCTTCTTCATTTCAGGCCAAAACCTGTCTCCCCACAGCCCCACTGGTTATTCTTAGTTCTGTCCTTGGGGCCGAGAAGCCTAAGTCTGAGCCTCTTCCAAACATTTGCTTGGAGGGTGCAATCATGTCCCCCTAAGTCTTCTCTTCCCCAGGATAAACATTCCTAGTTGTTTCAATCAATCCTTAAGCCTCGATTCAATAAACAGTCATTAAAGTCACAACTTTGTGAGAGGCAGAGAGAGATGGGGATGCTGCTTGTCATCTTGTGTAATGCAATGGAAAGAAAGAGAACTCTGGAGTCTAAGGACAAGGGTGCCAATCCCATCTCCAGTGCTTATTACCAGTTGCCTTTGACTTTGCCAGGCCTCAGATTTCTCATCTATACTATAAGGAGTTTGGACTATGTGCCCGCTGAAACTCCTTCTTTCTCTAGTCCTACAATCTTCACCCTATGTCATGGTATAGACTCCCTTGTCCATCCAGATCACCTTCTGGACATACTCCAATGTGTCAGTGTCATTCTGAAAATGGAAAGGGTCTGAAGAGAGCACAGCACAAGCTTGAATCTTACTTATTCTGGGCACAGCTGCTGTTGAGTTGTTTCAGTCGTATCTGACTCTTATGACCCCATCTGAGGTTTTCTTGGCCAAGACGCTGGAGTGGTTTGTCATTTCTTTCTCCAGCTCATTTGACAGGTGAGGAAACGAAGGCAAATGGGGTTGAGTAATGTGCCCAGGGTCACACAGCTAGTAAGTGGATTTGAACTCAGGAAGATGAGCATTCCTGACTCCAGGCCTGGCGCTCTGTGCACTATGGCACCACCTAGTGTCCACTCTGGGTACTAGGCTCCAATTAATGCCAACCTAAGATCAGCTATTTTTGGCCACTGGGTCATACCATTGTCTCATATGCTGCCTGCAGTTCACAAACCTTCTGTTCTGACAAAGCTTACATCCATGCATTCATCAACCATGTGTACATTTGCATGAGAATTACTTAGGACAAGGCAAAATAATTAGATTTATTCACTTGCACAATAAACCTTACAATTTTTATGTCTTAAAAAAAATATCTAATATAGCCTCATTTGCTGCAATCACTTGCTTTGGTCTCATGGCAGAATGGGTAGAGATCCAGCCTTGAAGCCCAAGATTTGAGTCCTACTTCTGACACATAGTTCTATGTGACCCTGGGCAAGTCATTTAACTTCTGAGTTCTTGGTAATATTTTTTTTATTTTTTTTTAGCTTTTTTTTTTGGACGGCAATTGGGGTTAAGTAACTTGCCCAAGGTCACACGGCTAGGTTTTTTTTTGTTTGTTTGTTTGTGTGTTCATTAAGTGTCTGAGGTCGGATCTGCACTCAGGTCCTTCTAACTCCAGGGCCAACGTTCTACTCACTGCGCCACCTAGCCATCCCTCTTGGTAATATTTTAAGACTATAAATTTTAGAGAAGGTGGACACATTCAGTGGTAGAGAAAGTTCTTTCATCCTGAATTTCCTTGTACCAATGAAATCATAAACCAAAGTGCTATAATTCTTCCAAATTAATTATGGGATTATTCAAAAATAATTTATACTTTTGATTGATTAACTCAATCAAGATGACTGGGGGCCCTCTGTGGTCACATTGAGATAGTGATGAAATTCCCACAAGAACATTTAGATGTGAAATGTTCAACTCCCTCATATGCATAGCCAATGTAATATCACTAATAGTCATTATGACCTATAACTTTTGCAAGTTTCCTTGGAGTAATAGCCATTCCTAAAAACCACTGAATTAAAAACAGAACCAAAGAAAGGAATGAAGAGAGAGAGAGAGAGAGAGAGAGAGAGAGAGAGAGAGAGAGAGAGAGAGAGTAAGGCACAAACTACAGCATTCAACTGACAGAGAACTAACTAAAGCTAGGGAAACTTTCTCTGTCTGGTTTCACCTGTTCAAGGTTCCATGTTTTGAGTCAGTCTCGTGTCAGTAGAAGCATATCGTGTGATCACTGTTATCACAAAATAAAACTATATCAACATTATTACTTGCCCCAAGTTATTCACATAACTGTTGTAAGTATCTACTGTACACGGAGTCATGTGCTAGGTGTTGTCCATTTGTCATCATTTACTATAAACCTACTTTGTGCCAAGCACCATACTAAGCACTGAGGATACAAAGAAAGATAAATGCCTGCCCTCAGGGAGCTTGTTCTCAAAGCCAGAGGGAGTGTCAATACCCAAAGGAGTACAGCTGGGGAGTGGATGAAGAGGTAGCTGTTATGGGAACCCTCTTAACATGGAGGTTTGGGGAGGAGATCTCCACTCCATCCTCTGATCAAAGAGGCCCCAGTGTTCTTCAGGTGCAGAAGGTACTGCTGAGGTCCTAGAGAAACTATACCTAGTACCTGGCCTCCTGGAGCTTAACACACCATTTTTTTAAATGGATACCATTTCTTTTTACATCACCTTGATTTCTCAGTGTATCCCTTTCTCCTCTGCTCCCCAAAGAGTCTTCCAACTGAGAACACAAAAACCCAAGGCATTCTCTTAACATCAATGAGAATCAATTCTTCATGGCACCAGCATGTAGGTTATCGAAGCTTTGGCTTCTCTCTCCTTTCCCTCTACATCTCAGACTTCAACACTGATCAATTCAGCTAAAGTCGCTAGACTAGGCATTGAGGATTCAAAGGCCCAAACCCAACTCCCTCTTCTAGAAACAATCCTTCTCTTGTGTTCCCTCCCTCTTATCAGTGTGTCCATGGGCCAATCACTTCCCTGCACTGAACTTCGACTTCCCCATCTGTAAAAGGGGGATTACAGCATTTGTTCATAGGGTTGCTTCGATGAGGGGAAGGAGGGAGAAACATGTTCTGTAAACCTCAAAGGGTGATGAAAATGTGAACTAGCTTTGTCATTATAATTAATCTCCTTGGAATCTTCTTCAACAATCTCTGACTGAAATGGTCCTAGGACAAGTCACTCTGCTGCCATTGTTCTGAGTGTTTGATGGTCTGTGGATCATCACCCAGATAGAAAGGAAAATCACAGCTTTTTGTAATTAAATGATGACATCAGCATATCCACTGGTGGTGGCTGGGCTGAAGAGATAAAAGAATCAATTAGTCAGTCAACAAGCTCTTACTAAGTCCCTCCTATGGATGCCAGGTGCTAAGGATTGCTCCATTGTTCAATGGTTTGTCAGTCTGGTCTGACTCTTATGACCCCATTTGGGGCTTTCTTGGCAAAGATACTAGAGTGATTTGCCGTTTCCTTCTCCAGCTCATTTGACATATGAGGAAACTGAGGCAGACAGGGTGAAGTGACTTGCCCAGGGTCACACAGCTAGGAAGTATCTGAGACCAGATTTGAACTCAAAAAGATGAGTCTTCCTAACCCCAGGCCTGGACCTCTATCCACTGCACCTTCTAGCAGCCCAGGTGCTAAGGATACATAGACAAAAATGAATATCCATGTCCTTTAGGACATTGCGTTCTTTCAAAGGAGACAAAAAGTACAGATATAAATGTGTAGAGAATCCTTGTAAGTATGTAGAGGGGATCAGGGGAGATTTTGAGTATGAGCTGGTGCTAAAGCTGAATCTAAAGGAAGAGAGAGGTTTCATGAAGTAGAGGTGAGGAGAGAAGGAATTCCAGGCAGGAGAGTAGACCAGTGAAAAGGCATGATGGTAATGGGTGTATGCGCAAGTTGGTGTGTGTACATGTGTGTGTGTGTGAGCTCATGTGTGTATGTATATGTGTATGTGAGTGTGTTGTGAGCTCATGTGTGTATATATGTGTGTGTTTGTGTGCATGTGTGTATGCGCAAGTTGGTGTGTGTATATGTGTGTGTGAGTTCATGTGAGTATGTATATGCGTGTGTAAGTGAGTGTGAGAGTTCCTGTGTGTATATATGTGTGTGAGCTTGTGTGCATGTGTGTGCATGTGTGTGTATATGTGTCTGAGTGTGTATATATGTGTGTGCATGTGTGTATATGTGTCTGAGTGTGTGTATGTGTGTGGGTGTGTGTTTGTGCGCACGCACATGTGGGTGCACACATATACCTAGAGCTGGCTGAGGCAGAGGAAAAGCTAGCTTTGTGGGAGTGCAGGTGCCAGAAAGGACAGTAAGATAGACTAAGGCCAGAAGGAAGGGATGGGACCAGAATGTGAAGGGTATTGAAAACCTTCTTTGTCAACAAGAAGATGGGTGAGTGACAGGGAGAGATCCTATCTGGGCATTTTGCTCAGCCTCCCATGATGGAGCTCCCGGGTGCTGGAGGGAGGCAGAAGGACCCAGAGCCCCTCCCGATGTCACCTAGTCACACAATGTGAAATGAATGGGTTCTACAGAAAGAAAACAAGGCTGCCTTTCCACTCGATGCATAAATCTGAATCCTCCTAGTAGTGCACAGTCAGAAACAAAGGACAGGCCATTTCCCAATTATGCCCAGAGCCCAGAACTCATTTAGTGTTCCTTTGGGGGAAAATCTGATAAGGAGCAATCTCCCCCCAGAAAGGGGGAGCACAGCAGGTTTTTAAAGGGCCTTTTTTGTGGGCCTGCGGATCAAATCTGAATAATTTCCAACCCATAATTAGTGTGATTACCAAGTTTGAAAATGGGTACCCTGCACCTTTCTCATTATTTTATTCCTTGCTCAGCTAATATTTTTAAAACGTATTGCAGATTTCCACTTCAATTAGGAATGATGAGACACCCATTGCCAAATTGAGAGGCCATTCGAGGCTCCGTGGGTCATCCATTTTCAAATGGGTTTCAAAAGAATCATGCTTCAGCTCTGGTTTGGGTCCAACACAGCCAGACGTCTGATCATCTCTGGGGGAATGACTGAGCTTCAGGACTGGCCTGAAGACCTGCTGATGGCTGGCCACAAAGAAGAAATTCCCTTTTATGAAAGGTAAAGCTTACATTGGAGTTCTCTTATGATAATGGGGCATAGAAGGCCACATGTAAAAAGGGGGAGAGGGGAAAACTACAGAAATTCCTTTAAAATAAACTTTGCTATAGGAGGCAATGTGGGGTACAGTGGAATGAGCACTCAGAAGACTCTTGTCATGGCACAATAGCCTCCTAATTTCTCACTATGCCTCAACTCTTTCTCTCTCAAATCCACCATCCCAGCCACAGTTGTCAAAGGGATTTCCCAAAGCACAAGTCTGACCATCACTTTCCCAGCTCAGTGAGCTACAATGGCTCCCTATTACCCCCAGGATCAAAAGCAAATGCCTTTTGTTTAAAGCCTTTCAAGATGTGACTCCAGCCTCTCTTTCTGATCTTATTATATATGATTCCCCTTTCTGCCCTCCCTCTTCATTCCAAAATTGGTTTTCTTGCTATTTTTCAAACCTCCTCCATATCTTTTCACAGGTTTCTCCTTTATGCCTGGAAGTCATTTCCCCTTGACCGCCATCTTAGAATTCTAGCTCAGTTCAAATGCCACCTTCTTCTCCACATAGCTGCTATTGCCCTTCCCACTAAAATCTCCTTGGATTTATTGTGTATATAATTGTACAGGTACATGTCATTTTTCCCCTGAGAGAATGTAAGCTCCTTGAGGACAGAGAGTATTCCATTTGTCTTTACGTTCCCAGGGCCAGGCACAATGCCTGACACCCAATAGACCTTTAATAAAATCTTGATGATTCATTGATTTATTCAGTGATTAGGTGTGATTAGGGGCACCATTACATGACCTTCAGCAAGGCACACCATGAGAGCCTCCATTTCCTCATCTATGCAATAAGGGAGTTTGGTTTGATGACCTTGGGATCCTTTGCAATTCTAGATCTATGTTCCTCAATAGAACCTTTTTTTTTTTTTGTCTTTACTGTAAAGTACTATACTTTATTATAAAGACCATTATCATCATCATCATCATCATCATCATCATCATCATCATCATCATCATCATCATCATCATCATCATCATAACAGGCATTTATATAGTGCCTTAATGTTTGTAAAGTAATTTACATGTATTACCACATTTAATTCTCACAACAACTTTGTGTGGTAGGTGCTATTATTATCCCCATTTTACAGATGAGAAAACTGAGGCTAATAGAAGTTAAGTGACTTGCCCACGCCTAATAAGAGACTGGGTCAGGATTATGAACTCTAGGTTTCCCTGACTTTAAGTCCAACAACATGCTCTTTACTATGCCCCTTAGCTACTTCAAAGAAGAGCTACTACTAATCCCTGAGGGTCTTCAACCTCCGAGTTTGATCAAAAACTACTCAGAGGAAGATAGTGAGGTTAAAAAAAAAGTCATTCCTATACTAAATAGCAATGACAAATAGTCACAAGCCTAAAAAGCAATATTGGAAGAACTTTAAAATGAATTTTAAAATCAAACAAGAAAGAACAAAAGAAAAATTAGCAAAAAAAAAGCAGTTCAAGAAAATTATGAAAAGAAAGGTAACCAATTGGAAAACAGAGAAACAAAGTTATAAGGAAGAAAATAAAAAGGAATTTAAAAATCAAATAAAAGAAAATGAAGAAAAAATGGAAAAAAATAAAAAGCAGTTCAAGAAAATTATGAGAAGAAAGTTCACCAAATAGAAAAGGAGATAAAAAATGTTGAGGAAGAAAATAACTCCTTGAAAATAGAATTGGGCAAGTGGAAATGAATATGTTAAAAGATACCAATATTTAATAAAACTAGAAAAAATAATAGAGAAACTGAAACCTTTCATTAGAAAAACAACTGATCTGGAAATTATATCAAGGAGAGAAAATATAAGAACTGTCAGACTATCTGAAAGCTATGACCAGCAAAAAATCTGAATACAATATTACAAGAACTGGTTACAGAAAATTCCCCTGGAGTTCTAGAACAAGAAGGTAAAGTAGAAATAGAAAGAATCTACTGATTACCACCTGAAAGAGATCCTAGGAAGAAAACTTAACAGCTATTCTATAGCCAAGTTTCAAAATTCCCAGGTTAACAAGAAAAATTAAAAAAAAATTAAATACCAGAGAAAAACAATCAAGATTTCACAGACCTAGCAGTTTCTACAACAAAATATCATATGTCTTAGAACATTATATTTCAAAGGCCAAAGGAGCTGTGATTGCATTCAAGAATAACTTATGCAGAAAAGATGAGTATAATACTAAATGGGGAAAAATGGACATTTGATGAACTGAAACACTTTAACACAGTAACAAAAAGATAGAATACATTGTGATGAACCTTTATCAACATCATGACTAACCAGGATGCCTTAGTACCATGATAATTATTTTTATTTTACCCACCTCTTGACAGAGGCAGAATGCAGAATGATTGCTAATGCTGTAGTTGTTTTTTTGGATCCACTCAAAGAGATGGCTTGTTTCTTATAGGTTTCTTAATATTATTGTTATCCCTGGATAATGTTTAGTTTCTCACAGGGGAACTATCCATTGTCAATCCCTCAATATTGGTATTCAGTTTTTATTTTTTTAGTTAGACATCTCAGATGATATTGCTTATGTTACGTATTGTCCATGACTCATCCTTATTAATATGCTTCATCTTATTTATGCCTACCATATATCTCTCCATTCATTTTTGGGAAGTTCATGATCTTGATACCTTTTCTATTAGTAAAATTTTATTTTCAGTTCTGAATTGAGAAAGCAAGAAATATGATACCCATTTTACATATGAAATCATACAAAACATTTTCACATTAGTCATGTTATAAAAAAACAAAAAAGTAAGGTGAAAGGAAATATGTTTCAATATACATTCAGAGTTCATCAGTCTTCTCTCTGGAGGTGGGTAGTATATTTTATTGTAAGTCCTTTCAAATTGTGGTGGATCATTATATGGATCAGTTACTAAATCTTTCACAGTTGATCATCACTGTCTTTACCCTATGTACAATGTACTAGTTCTGCTCATTTCCTTTCATCAGCTCATCTAAGTCTCCTCAGACTTTTTTTCTGAAACCATACCCTTCATAATTTCTTAAAACACAATTGTTTGTTGTTGTTTGTCCTTCCTTCTTGAAGAGGACCAATGACATCAAGAGGGTGATGTCTTGACTTGCAAGGGAATTGGATTTAAGTGAGGCAGGGTTGTGCAAGGTCATCAGTTTCACTCTCTCCTCCAGGAACATCTGACTTCAGTGGCAAGACATAGGTCAGGATGACTGGAGATGGCTACTGATGAAACAGGTTTCAGTTTGTCTGAGACAATTCAAGGACGAATCGTAGTCATCTCGCAGAGGGAACGGATCATTGGAGCCAGGTAGGAGAGTCGGGCCCCCACTGGAGAGAGTGGCTTCTCAGGCTGCATTCAGCCCCCAACCTGGAAGTTTAGAAACTGCCTGCCTGTATAACACAGGGGCTGGAATGGCAAAGTAAATTCTAGCTGCTCTGGTCCTCCCATCCCTCCTTCATGAAGCAGAAAACCCCCCTCAATAGAACCTTAAGGAAAATCATTTCACTTCCATGGGCTTGAGTTTCCTCATCTGTACTCTGAATGGAATGGACTGATTGGTGGCTGAGATACCTTCCAGCTCAAGGTTCATGATCTCATAACATACACCATGATTATAATAATTTAGATAGAAACAACACTAAGAAAAGCGATCTAACCCTGATTACTCATAATGAAAAGTCTGAAAAACAAGATGAAAAATCAATCAAGAGGAATTATCAAGCACAAAATCATGTGCCCAACACTATTCTAGGTGGGAGGGAAGGATACAAAAAATGAAGGAGCCCCTACCCTAAGGCAGCCTACACTCTATGGGCAAAACAATATGTACTTCTCTCAATAGAAAGGTGGGGGGCAATGGATGCAAAATGTTGTCTATACAATCAGATATGGTCACTGTGTTTATTGACTTTGCTTAATTTTGCAAAGCAAAGTTCAGTTGTTCTGGAAGGGGAACATCTATAGCATTAACCCAAAAAAAAAAAAAGCTTTTTTTTTTTTTTTAGCAAAATAAGTGTTTATCCATCCCAGGTCGTGACTATTGCTTCCAAATTGGTGGTATCTGAACTAATGAAGTTTTACTATATTTCCAATTTCAATAAGAACAGAGTTTGCTTCCTTGTGTCTTTTACGATGGAAAAGCAGTGTGGTACAATGGATAGTGAGTTGGACTTGGAGCCAAGAAAGAAGTGTATTGAAATCATGCTTCCAACACTTACTAACAATGTGACCCAGGGCAAGCCCTTTAAACACCATCTTAGTTTCCTCATCCATAAAATGGGGCAATAATATCATTTATCTCACTGAGTAGCTCTAGGAGTAGTTGTATTATATACAGAGAGTTTTACAAACCTCGAAGCATTATATAAATGCATTCCCACCCCTGCTTTTGCATGTTAAAAAGAAATTGCTCTCTTCAGTAAACAAAACTATTTGGTAACAAGCAAAAATATCTCTTTCTTTCCAAAGTAACTTGCTACCTAATCTTTGATCAATGGGAAATGCTCACTAATCAAATGATCAGTGGGAAACAAGGAAGTAGACAGTGTGTTGAGTTAACACAAAACACTTAGCTTCAAATACTTTGAGGGTTAGAAGGCAATTCACTTTCTAGCTACTAGATCCCAGAACAAACTGATTAAGAATTAATAATGTGCATATTTTCAAATGAGAGCTAGTGGCAAAAACATCCCAGGCAAATAAACACATTAGCAATTCTCAGGAAGCTGAAGGGGGAGGGGAGGAGCACTTCCAGCCTCTATGTTTAAAAGTTAATGTGCCATTTGTGGCAAAATATGGATGTCCAGTTTGCCAGGATGCCAACCAGGTCCAGAGTCAATGAAGATTCCTAAACTTGAGATGGCAGTTGCCTGGCAACCAGAGTACCCTTCTATGTGAGAGCTGCGTACAGAGGAACTGGCATTTTCTCCGGTGGAAGCTGTTACAGATTTAAAGCTGGAGATGTTAAACCAAAGAAAACATTCATTAGAAAGGAAATGGCCAATGGTTAAAGGCTCAAGCCAAAGAAGGCAAATTCTATCCAACTAGAAATGAGTCTTTTACCTCCTATTTGTCCAATCCAAAAGGTCAATCCAATCTGAGGTATCTATTAAAAACCTACTGTGTACAAGGCACTGAGATTACAAAGGGTGGGGGAATACCCTTAAAAAGAGTCCCTACCCTCAAGGAGCTTATATTCTGTTGCACTAGGTGGGAGAAGAGGGTGAATAGATCCTATAAATCATGAGTTCTAAAGCTGGAATCCATGGAACCCCCAAGGGATTTGTGGACAGACTGCAGAGAGTCCATGAACTGGGGTGGGAAAAAAGTGACATTTTTGTTTTTGCTAACTTCAAACTATATGCATTTCCGTCAGTCACTAATTAGAAAAAAATGTTATTATATATTTAAAAGGAATAGCAAGTTGTATATAATAAATTTGTAGTTTCATATGCAATCATCTTTTTTATCAAACTGTGTTATAGAAATGCTTGTTTTATTCCATAAATTAAAAATTAAATAAAAAATTCTTAAAGCATATTATTGTGAGAAAAGGTCCATAGCTTCACCAGACTGTCAAAGGGGTTCATTTTAGGACTGTGCTGGTAAATGATTAACAACCAGCTCTCAATCAGGACAAAATGTATTTACTTCATACTTTACGTTTGATTTGCCTTAACATTTTCTCCATCACTTTCTTAAGTCTAGACAATCACCACAACAATAAATCAAGATCTGATCTGAAATATTTGCCAATTTCTAAGGAGTAGATGCTGGCACTGAAAATTTAACAATCAGCTCTCAAGAGCCAGTCTGAGCTGGCTCTAGTACAACCCTTAGGTCCATGCCACAAAAAAGACTCAGGACCCCAGCTCTAATCCACTAACGACGTATATAATGTCTATTTGAGAGGGGGGGAGCTCATTTTAGGTAAAGCATGTTTGAGAGACTACGTCCTTGCGAATTTCAACAGGTCAAGTGAGCAAGACATCTGGGAGTACAGGAATATAGGAGTCTGAGAATCCAGGAGTCGAGGCCATGCTCGGTTTTGTAGCCAGTGTAGCATTGATGACCCAAGAAGAAAAATGTTCAGGACCCAGGCCAACCACAGCACAAAGACTCACACCACCTTTGGACTTGAACTGGGCTTATCCTAACTGTGCTAAGTCTGAGTCCACTTTCCCCAGGGACCAAGGTGGTATAGGAAAGAACAAGACCCCAAAACACTGGGGGCAAACGTCTGTATTTGTGTTCTTGCTATATCTTTGGAATGAATTTACTTTTGTAAAAGTTAATTGGTTAAATGAAACTGGGTTGCTAACCACTGGCAGTTAGTGGGGGGGGGGGGGGACCATACCAGAATGGGGACTTGAGACCATGGCAGTAAGGAAGACACAGCTCAATTCCTCAGAAGCACCTCGAGAATTCCAAGGGGAAGATCTAGCCAGCCTAGCTCTATAACAGTGGGCGAGAGCAAGCACGGTCATTATTAGGAACTTCATGTAACATAGTTCTGACTGGTCTGACTGAATTCACCAAAGGATTCCATTATAGGATTCAGTCTATTTACATACCAGCAGAAAGCACTACTCTTCCCCCATAAAATGTGCAGCTCCCTACTGACTCTACACACTAATAAGGGCCACACAACCCAGCCTAGCTACATCCACTGCCAATTCTAGTCCTCATTCTGAAAAAGCATCTCTCCTGACTCACTTCTATTCCTTCCTAGGATGCCGACAAAAATGTATGGTCAAACTGGGACATTTCACTGGGAGATGGAAAAAATCAACTAACTCATTAATCTACAAATATTTATTAAGTATCTTAATAGAGTATTCACTAAGCATTAAGTAATCTACAAATATTAATGATTGCACTGCCAGACACTCTTTTAGGAGTTATAAGACATCCTTGCCATTCCCCAGAAGCTTATAGTATTTGGAGCAATGAGATTATGCCCAGTTAGCCTTTCTTACCTTTCCCAGCAGAAACTTTCCAAACAAACAACTTAAAATCAATCAAAATTAAATTGATTGAAAGACATTTTTTTCATGGTTTTCTTCCACTGCCCAAATGAATAAAGCCACCTCTTGCCTCAATTATTTTTACACAAGTTGGATTTTATGGGCATATTGGGAAGAGAAGCAACATAAATCAAAGATTCCTACCATTTTCTAGTGGGAGAGGCCCTTAAATTGTTGAGAAAAGTCTTTGGAAAGAATGACCATAAATCCCTTGGGTTAAATGAAAATTCATCAGTGTTTAAGTTCCCCAGAGAAGGCAATTCCCCAGGTTAATTCAATTGCTACCTCTTTTAAACAAAGGTTTCCACAGTAATGGATTTTCACTGCAAGAGCCTCCTTGGAGCCAAAGGTAGGGGAGAGTGTTTGAGTAATTTAGACAGAAGAGGTGGGAAGAGCCTAGCCTTTTGTGATCAGACATTCTAAAACTTGGGAGGCTTCTCCCTCCAGCATGATGAATGCCAATAGAAAGCTGTCACCCTGCATGTACAGGACTTGGCTCCTTCTATTCCTTACATAATCAATTTGACATTTGGATGTTGGTACAAGACTAGCAGATGCATGCCTGTATTTATTACCTGAAATGAGATGAGAGCATTTCTGTTATCAACCTATAGCAGGATATTGTTAGTGCGTTTTTTACTAGCATGATTTTTCAAGCAGAGATAGCATAATCCAAACCAGGAAGTCTAAGAAGCATGTAATTTAAGGTGACTAAAACCCCTCACCCTAAATATAAATATATAAGAACAAGAGGCATTCCATAAAAGAAAAGCAATCAAAGAGAAGACGTCAAATGAGGAGCATAGGCAGTTATCAAAAGAAGAAATTAAAACCATCAAGAGCCATACCAAAGAATGTGCAAACTAAGAGTTGACAAATCCACCTCACACTCATAAGAGTTGTAATGATGACAAAAGACAGAAATGATGTGTTGTGAAAAGCAGAGACACTAATATATTGATGGAATGTTAGATGAGTCTGAGTGTTCCAGGAATCAATTTGGAATTACATTAAAAATGTCACATACCCTTTGACCTAGTGATACATACATACATACATATAGATATATTCTAAAAATGTCAGAGGTGGAAGAAAAGATCTTATATATTCTCTCCAAAAATGTTATGGCAACACGTTTTGTAGTAGCACAAAATCAGAAAGCAGACAGGTGCACATCAACTGGAGAAGAGTTTAGCAAATTGATATAGTAGAAAGAGTATTACATTAAAAATCAGAGGACTATGTCTCTTCAGGAAAATTACTCTACCTTTTTGGACCTCAGTCTCCTCACCTGTAAAATGGGAGTCGGGGTAAAAGGTGAGGAAATTGGACTCAATGACCTCTAAGGTCCCTCTGTTCTGAATCTAGGATCCTAAAATGAATAAGAATATAATAGAATCACAATACTGTAATTTAAAGCAATATTGAAATAGACCAGAGCTCTGATTACAGTAAGGACCAACTTTGATTCTAAAGAATTGATGTGATAAATGACTTCTCCTTCTTCTTAGCAGACAAGTAGTGAACTATAGCCACAGAATGAGGCATACATGGTCATATGTGGCCAATGCATTGGTTGCTATTACTTAAATATATTTCTTTGTTACCAAGAAAGAGTGCTAAGGGTTTCAATGGGAGTTGATGGTGATGTTTAAAAGAAGAAAGTAACAAACATTGAAACAAGTAACCCCGGACCTATTTAACAGCTGGAGAATAACCTGAAATACCAGAAAAGGTTATGCCACTTTTCTAGAGACCACAGCAAGGAGTGTGTGGAGCCAAGATGGCAGGAAAAAGGTAGAGACTCTCCTGAGCTCTCCACAAAACTTCTCTGAACACCTTTAAATAATGCCATAAAATAGTTCCTGGGGCATCAGAACCCACAAAAGGAAGGGATGAAATAATATTCCAGCCAAAGACTACTTAGAAGGCAGCAGGAAAGGTCTGTTACAGCTGGTGAGAGTGGAGCACAGTGGAGTGGAGTGGAGTGGAGAAGCAGGCCTTGATAGCCACTGAATCAGCAATGGCAGCAGCTGCTTCCAGAACTCTCAGCCCATAGACAGAAGGTAGGTAGAACTGGTCAGGAGATTACAGGGGTCTCTTTACTAGCACCGATGCAGGACTCTTGCTTTGCCCATATTTGGATCCAAGTCCTAGCCCTAGATGGCAGTCCCAGGGGAGGAGCACTAGCACACCAGAGCTTGCAGCCACAGAGGACGGGGGACCCTTGTCACAATGCCAGGGCAGAAAAGAGTACTTGTGGTCACTCACAGGTCCGACCACAGACCAGGAGAATAATAAACACCTCACCTTAGATGATGCAATCTTGGAAAAACTAAAAACTTTAGGTCCCTAAAAGTATCTCTGAAAATAGCTGCACAAAACCCCTGAAGCTTGAGACAGTGTACCCTCTACCCTGGAAGTAGAACCCTACTTTTAAAAAGAGTTAAAAGTCAAGAAATAGGCTGAAAAAATGAGGAAACAATGGGAAAAAACTCTGACTATAGAAAGGTACTATAGCAAAAAAGAAGATCAAAACATAAACTCAGAAGAAAATGAAATCAAAACTCCTACATCCAAAGCCTCCAAGAAAAATATGAATTGGTCTCATTCCATGGAAGAGCTCGAAAAGGATTTTGAAAATTACGTAAGAGAGGTAGAGAAAGAATTGGTAAGAGAAATGAGAATGATGAAAGAAAATCATGAAAAAAAATGAGTCAACAATTTGGTAAAGGAGACACAAAAAACTACTGAAGAAAATAAAACCTTAAGAAACATACTAGGCCAAATGGTGAAAGAGGTCCAAAATCAATGAGGAGAATGTCTTAAAAAGCAGAATTGGTCAAATGGAAAAAAGGCACAAAAATTCACTGAAGAAAACAACTCCTTTAAAAGTAGAGTGGAGTAAATAGAAAAGGAGGTACAAAAGCTCACTGAAGATAATAATTTCTTTAAAATTAGAATTAAGCAAATGGAAGGTAAAGACTTTATGAGAAATTGAGACCACATTAGTACTCAGAATGGGCAGGGGGATGGGAGTTCTCTGCTTGGCATCTTCCACAAGAGCAGTGATGTTCCTCCTTATCTCCAGCCAACACAGAAAGGAAAAGGGAGAGTTTGATGGAGAAGGCAGGAGTCCAAAGTTCTGGCTCTGGTCCTGGTCCAGTCTTATTCTGTGACCTGGGGAGAAACTGAGAGCTGAGAAAGGTAAAGAAACATGTACAACTGATAATCAAAATGGCATACCTTGATTTCTGTAACACTCTGAGAAGGCAAATGAATGTACAGTCCCTAAGGGCAAAGAATTCTTTCATTTTTGTCTTTGTATCATGATGTTTGATACATAATAATTAATTGGTAAATGATCACTGATTGATCAATAAGTTGAGAGTCATCAAGGAAATCACAGGAAGGAAGGAAGGAAGGAAGGAAGGAAGGAAGGAAGGAAGGAAGGAAGGAAGGAAGGAAGGAAGGAAGGAAGGAAGGAAGGAAGAAAGAAAGAGAGGGAGGGAAAGTATATCTGGAATCCAAAAATCTGTCTCACTACATTGGTTAAAAGGAAACAAAATCAATTTCTACTGCCCCATCCTGCTCCCGTAAGTTTGGCAGAGTCATGGGAGGCTAGAGAGGGGCTGTCCAAGGTCTAGGTCTGTCTGTCTGCTGCAAGCTTGCCTACAAAGATGTAAACCCACAGCCCCCAAAGGAGCTGACGCCCTCCTGAGCCTTCCTGAGCCTTCCTGAGCCCATCTCTACAAACACAGGTACCCACAATTGCATGGCATAAAACCAAACTCCACCAAGTCCCGGGAAAGCCACTGGAGATGGCTCCTGAGCACTAACGTTGCTGATGCCATAGCAACCTATGTATTTCTAAGGAGGGGAAAAAATGTGGGAGATGGAGAAACAGATCCAAACTATACAAACTAAGAAGCAGGTAAACAAATGCTGATGGTGCCCTGGACCCTTGGAGAGGGAAGAGGCCCCTTGTATCAGGGACAGCTCAGTCACTCCCCTTCCCTCCCCCTCTGGTAAAGGTAGTAAAGAAGGAGGAAGGGAAGGGAACAGACATTAATTAAGCACCTACTGTGTACCAGGCACTAGCATTGTGCCTCAAAGGCTCATAAATTTTAGAACTAGAAGGGACCTCTGAGTCTATCTAGTCAATGTCCCATTTTACAAATAAGGAAACCAAGGCTCAGAGAAATGGGGTGAATTGCCAGGGTTACACAGAGTTATAGAAATAGAGTGAGAAGGGACCTTTTGATCTGTCTATTCTCACCCTATCATTTTACAATTGAGGAAACTGAAGCCCAGAGAAGCAAAATTAATTGCTCAAAATCCCACAGATAGTAAATGCTACAGACAGGACTAGAATTCAGATCTTTAGATTCCAAATCCATTACTCTTTCCCCTGTATCATGCTATGTCTACAATAAATAAATAATAAAAGTTAAAAGAGAAAACTAGGACTCAAATATGGGAAATCATTTGTCCAAAATCACTCAGGCTTTTAAAAGCAGTGCCAGCATTCAAAACTAGGTCCTCTAACCTAATGTTGTACCTTGGAGGGAGAGCTTAGAGAGTGGGGGTCTCACCTAATGAGAACTGTCTGTATTGTATAAAGCCCTTTACAATTTGTGATGCACTTTGCTTACATTATTTCATTTGAACCACACAACAACCCTGTCCAGTAAATAGTAAAGGTCTTATTATCCTCATTTTACAGATGAGGGAATCAAGGCTCAGAGAAGTTGCCATGGTCACACAGCTATTAAAAGTCATAATCAAGTATTTAAACCTAGATCTTCCTCACTCTGGGTGCAGCACTCTATCGATTTCCCCACATGGTTTGTGACCAGCAAGGGCTTAATAAATATTTGCTGAATTTGGGGCAAAAATAGATATCCAGACAGGCCAACTGAGTAGTCTCGTAGACTTAGAGCTGAAAAGAACTTTAGGAAACAAGCAATCCAACCTTCTCATTTTACAGGAGCTGAAACTAAGGCTCCTAGAATGGAAATAATTGATCCAGAGTCACACAAGTTGTAAACACTGGAGGCAGGATTCCTATCCAGGTCCTCTGAGATTCCAATAAAATTAGCACTATGGGTCGAAAAAGGAATAATGGGACACCTCCGGAAATTGTGAGGTTCCTTCTTGCTACAGATATACAAGCCCAGGCAAGGTGACTATTTGTTGGATGGTTTGTCCAGGAGATTCCACAACTTGGAATTCTGGAGCCTCCCTTGATAGCTGGGAAGGAGCCTGCACTTACTTTACACTTGTTTGGTATAGAATTATCTGTGGAGATGTTGTCTACTTCATGGAATATAAACTCCCAAGGGCATGAATTTTTGTCTTTGTTCCTAGTACAATGTCTAGGACAAAGGAGGTAATTAATCAATGTTTGTTGATTGATCAATAGATTCTAACTCTTAAATTCTCTGATTTTTGTTGTAAATAGTTGCTAACCAGATACTTCAACTTTCTTCTCCCCTACCTTCTTCCCTCATAGGCAGCAGCAGCAATCTACCCAGTATCCAGGAGGCTAGTGATAACAGTTAATTAACTGTAGGAGGCTGTAGGGTTGGATTTTTTGATTGTTTGTTTTTGGTTTGAGAGGAGGAGCTATTTGCTCAGGAAATAAATATGATTTTGCCCAATATATCCCAGGACATCCCATAAACTGCCATACAGATCTGGAACAATTAATGCAGAAATAGTCTATCCTGACTGGAGGGAGAGTTCTTGTCATTTTTCAGAGATGTTAATATCTTAGCTGAAGTCACCTAACCATCACTCAGGCTGAAAAGAAATGGGCTCCAAATCAATATGAACATTTTGTGGTGAAGGAGCTATTTGCACAAGGAATAAATATGGATTTTGTCTAGCATGTCCCAGGGTATCCCATGCAATTAAGATAACTCAATCTCTAATACCCTGATTCTCTGTTCCTTTTCACTGGATAATCAGTCAAGTGTTTACACTGTGTGACCTTGAGCAAGTCACTTAAGCCCAATTCACCTCCAAAAAGCACAAAAAACCCCAAATCAAGCATTTACGAAGCCCCAACTATTCACAAGGCACTGTGCTAACACTCAGGATATTTAAAGAAAGGCAGAACAGAGTTGCAGCTCCCAAGGAGCTCACAGTCTGATGGGGAAGATGATGTGCAAACAACTATGTACAAACAAGCTTAGCTGGGTGTCGTCTTTTGTTCTTGAAGAGGACCCAAATGACATCACTATGCTAGAGTCGAGTTTCAGTGTATCCTACTGGGGCCAATCAGACCAGTACAAGCTCAGAATGTTCTATGACAGGTCAGGCACAAACATGTGAACATTTGGGGTGGATTCTCTAAATTTTCACATCTTGCATTTCTTTTGAGCTACTTCATTCATGCTTTTCTCCTAGAACACAGCACCTTCTCTGATGTGGGCATGCCTTGTTGGGCAGTCCTGTGCCAGTGTCACACAATCAATTCCAAAGCTCTGAAGAGAGACCTTGAGAGTGTCCTTGTATTGCTTCTTCTGATCCCCACATGAATGTTTGCCCTATATAAGTTTTCCATAGGCAAGTGTATGTTTGGCATTTGAACAACGTGGTCAGCCCATCGGAACTGCATTTCTGAAGCAGAGTTTGAATGCTAGGCAGCTTAGTTTGAGTAAGGACCTCAGTGTCTGGTATTTTATCCTGCCAGGTGAGCTTCAGAATTTTCCTAAGATAATTCAAATGGAAGTGATACAAGACAAGGAGGAAATAATGAGCAGAAGCTGGTACTAGAATTAAGGTGTGATTTTAGCTGGGCTTGAAGAAAGCCATGAGGCAGCAACAAGGAAGAAGGGAAAGCTTTCTGGGCGCAGGGTACAGTCAGTGAAGATGTCCAGAGCCAGGAGATGGAGTTTTTGTACCAGAACAGCAAAGACAACCTGGTTAAAAGTTGGAAAGTCTCTGAAATCCATGATTCCCTCCTCCAACACCACCACACCCTGCCCCCACAATGACTTGATAGAAAGTTTTAAGAGTTAGTTTTAAGAGTTACTAACAAATATCCATCACCCTATAACAAGCCTGGTGAACACTAGAATTAATTAGGCTAGTCCTTAGATAGACATACCATCTGTGTGAAACTAGAAATTGGGCAAAAACAAACTCATCTAGACTCTGAGACCACTGGTTCAATGGCTCTTAATTAGTTGAAATTCCCGTTATAAAAATAATTACTAAGCTTGACCCAAAAGATGAAGTGAAAAAAAATGCTATTTGTTCCCTTTGTCATAGAGGTAGCATGATGGGTAGAATGTAGTTCTGCTGTTAAACTCAGTTGATGTGTTGGTTAGTTTATTGAATTGCTTCCCCCCTTATTTATTCTTTGTTACAGGGGGTAGGAGAGGAAGTGGGGATATATTTGGGAAAGAAGGTGATATAAAAACCAGAGATAACAAAAAGAGAGAATGGGGGGAAAGGAAGGGGAAACAAGGGAGAAAAGGTCCAAAGATGTTTGTTCTCTGAATTAGTCATGAATGGTTTGACCTGGCATAAAGTTTTATTGTCTTTCAGGTCAACAGATAATAAATATAGGAAGAATAGGACGTATCACTTAGAAGAACATTCAAACTGGGATTCCAGAGACCTGAGTTCTAGTCCCATTAATTTGTCATGAATTTTCTTTGAGACCTTGAGCAAGATTTTTCTCTGGGCCTCAGTTTCCTCCCCTGGCAAATGAGAGGGTTGGATATGAAGATACCATAGGTCTCGATCAGCTATGAGATTATGACTATGGATGAGAAATTATATACACACCTGTCCAATTATCTAGACTCAAATGACTTTTTAAGAAGTAGAAGAGCTAGCTACCCACTGAGCAGATTAATGAATAATGGAGAGAGGTCAAAACCTTGCTCCTAAAAATAAAAAGAATTTGAAAATAATCCATGAAAGATGCATCAGGCATTGCCCTCTGGGTGACTCCCTGAAGGAGAAGGACTCAGGGTAACTGCATGGGAAATTAGCATAGATACTGAATGTACTAACAGAAATCAGTGCCCATGAGCTACACCACTATTTACCCAATTAATGTCACTCAGCAAAGAGGGTGCCCTTGGTTGGGAAAAGGTGGAACAAATGGTGGCATGGGGGTGTCATGGAATGCTATAATGTGGTAAGAAACTACAAATATTAGGAATTCAGAGAAATATGGGAAGACTTATATGAACCTTCACAGGGTGAAGGAAGCAGAACCAAGAAAACAATGTATACAATGATTATATAATTTCTACAATGACTATAATAATATAAATGGAAATAGTAAAACAACATTGAGACTGATTAATTCTAATGCCCAATCTCAGTGCCAAAGCACAGATAAATGAAAATATCCTCTGGGTGGAGACAGAAGAAGAAATATTGGATTTGGAATCAAAGGTCCTGAGTTCAAATTCCAATTCTAATACATATTACTTATATGATCTCGGGAAACTGATGTCATTTCTTTGAGCCTCAGCTTCTTAATTTATTAAATTAGTGGTTCTAAGGTCCCTTCAAGTGCTATGATTATACAATACTCTCAGGAAAGTGGTGGGAGACTACAGCCACAGAATGTTGTGTGCTCAATCAGATGTCACTGTTCTGTTAGAAAGAACATTCAAACTGGGATTCCAGAGACCCAAGTTCTAGTCCCATTAATTTGTCACAAATTTTCTTTGAGACCTTGAGCAAGATTTTTCTCTGGGCCTCAGTTTCCTCCTCTGGCAAATGAGAGGGATGGATTTGAAGTTCTTTATGACAAGGTAAAATTCCAAGCCTGGGTATAGAGAATATTATTGATTGTGGTATAAAAACAAAAGGCATCATGAAAACTACTAATTGACTATGAACACAAAAAAGAAACTCTGAAAAGTTGCCTTCACCTCTCTGGATAACCAGTCCCCTTCCTGAGAGAGAGGCTTAATTGTTGACTTGGCCTCTCTGGACTACACCTGACCTACCTTCAAAATGCAGGTGCTTATGTAGCTCCATGAGACCAAGTCCATTGATAACATGGAAATGCCTCGAAGCCAGAGTTAGGCTTCCCTGATTTGGTCAATATCCCACCTAACAATTATAGCACAAGAGTGAAAGTGTGTCATAAATGTTAGTTTGGATCTGGACTTGTATTTCATTGGTGTACCAAACTTCCAGGGAAAACATTCCTTTAGCCAAGGCAGATGATCTCCTACACTGTACCATATAATCCCATAGTCATTAGAAGTCAGAGGCAATATTTGAATCCAGGCCTCCCTGGGCTTCTAGTTGGTGCATGAATAGAGTGCCAGGCTTGAAGCCAGGAACACCTAAGTGCCAATCCTCTCTCAGAAACTTATTATTCTCAGAAATAAATTTAGCCTCTCTCAAACTCAGTTTCCTCTTCCATAAATGGCATGAGATATTATGTATAAAGCATTTTGCAAACCTTAAAGTAGTATATAAATTCCAACTATTATTATTATTTTGACTGAGACCAAGTCCCTATCCACTGCTCCATACTGTCTCTCTTAATATTACTCCATAATGAACCAAAATATTTATAGCAACATTTCTTGTAGCAGTAAAAAAAAATGGAAACAAAATAAATGCCCATCATTTGGAGAGTGGCTAGACAGAAGAAGAAACTAAGACCTACATAAATTGAGTAACTGCCCAAGGAATAAGCAGCAGAAGAAGGGCTGGAACCCAGGTCCTCTGACTCTTTCCCTTACTATGGGACTTTATACAAATGACTCCCCCTCTCTGGGCTTCAGTTTCTCCCTTTACAATATGAGGGAGTTTGGCAGGACCTCTCAGGTCCTTTCCACTCAAAATCTGTGATCTTCTTATCCCAATTCTTAATATATCCATCAATCAAGAAGCATTTATACTCTATACTGGGACCCAGAGGACAAAGAATGAAAATGAAATAGTCGCAGCCTCAAATTGGAAATCTCTAGCCCTTTCCCAGCTCTGAGTTTCACTGCTCTGTGGCTTTGGGCAAAAGTCACTTATGACCCACCAGCCTCCATTTCCTCATCTGCAAAACCGGAGGCTGGACTAACTGCTCTGACTGTGTGACCGATAGGTAAACTGGACATTATGAGTCACACACAGCAGCAGCTGTCTGAGGTGCTCCTCACACAGGAGTCCAGGTGAAAAGGTAGGCTTTGGTGAGCTCTGTGGGACAGGAATGGGAGGGGACAATTCTGGGCTCTGCTGTTTTGCTGATCGGTTAAGGAGCCTAAAGGGGGCCTGCAAAAAAACTCCTGAATACTTATTTCACTTCTTTTTTCCCTCAAATGGTGACAGCAAAAGGTTGGGCAGCAGCCCAGTTTGGCCCAGCCAATCTTCGGCCTTCTAAGACGATAGGCTTATGGTGCTTGGATCCGGCAAGGCAATTACCGTGCGCCCAAGCACTGTAGGACGCTCACTTTAGTAGCACGAAACAAGGTTAGCAGATTTGTAAACAGCTTGCTTCGGGTAATATTTTCTGCTTGTGTATTCTAAAAATAGCACAGGATGATTGCTTTGGTGAAAGCGCCTATTTTTTTTAAGCTTAAAACAACATCATGCTGTAATGATGATGTGAAATGTTCCTTTGGGGATTGGGGATGAGGTGGAGAGGGAGGGGGACGGCTTTCCAGACGTGGTGCCTGGTATCACAGCAGCCCAAAGAGCAGTCGGCCCCTGCCAGGTGGTGGGCAGGCCATTGAGGGCCAACCCTGGTCTATGAAACTGCCCCCAGAGAATGCTGGCACCCTGAAGGCAGCGGCTTGCCCCTTGTCTTTTTCCATCTCCAAAACCTAACCTGGTATCTAGCACTTGGCATGACAGAAACAGCTCTGACTGGAATCAGAGGATGCAGTAACAATCCACCTCTGATGCTTCGTATGCCAAGCAAATACGCACACATTAAGCACCTACTGTATGCCGGGCATTGTGCTATGTGCTGGAGATACAAAAAAATGACCAAAAAAGCCCCCTAAAACAGTCCCTGCTCTCAAGAAGCTCCAAGTCAAATAATGGATTCAATATGTTAAAGATACAGATATGTGTATGTATGTGTATTTTGTATATGTTTATATTATGTATGTAGATGTGTATAAAAACATATACCTATGTATATGCTTATACATACATTGTGTACATGTGTGTATATGTGCACACATGTGTGTGCACCTGCATGTATATGCACATGTATGCTGTGTGTGTATAAATATGTATATGTGTATGTAATTGTGTGTATGTATGTATATGTATCTATGGGGAGGGAGGGATAGCAATTGGTATATAGGTATGTGGATGTGTGTGTATATATAGTTATGCAGGTAAGTATATGTGCATATCTGTGCATGTGAATACACATACATATACATATGTACAAGCATACACACATAGACATGCATATACACATATAAGTGCATATTCTATTTTATATGTGTGTTATATATGCTACACACATACAGACTCATATATACATACACATGCACATGCATAATATACATCTGTACAAATATACATGCAAACATATATGCAGGATATAGACACATATAAATATGTGTGGTTTACATATTGTTCTGTGTCATATATAACATGTACATATATATTCTCATATTACACCTATTTTATATACCAGGGACTATCTCAGACTCCGGAGGCCTGGGAAAGGCTTCTTGGAGGTGGGGCTTTAGGTGAAACTTGAAGAGGCCAGGGAAGGCAGGAGAGGGAGATGAGGGAGGGAGAAGGTTACCAGCAAAGGGGCCAGCCAGTGAAAATGCTCCAAGGCAGGAGATGGGGCATACAAGGAACAGTCAGGAGGCCAAGTAATTGGTTAGTGGAGTATGTGCAAGTGGGGGAAGGTATAAAAACACTGGAAAAGAGGAAGAGATCAGGATACAAAGGACTTTAAAAGCCCAGCAGTGGATATTTTATTTAGTCCCTCAGGTAAGGGGTTAGCCCTGGAGTGGATTAAATAGAGGAATGACATGGATGGACCTGCACAGCTCTTCTCCTTTAGACTCCATGAACTCCTTGAGATTCAGACTTGTATTTGGTCCTTTTTTTTGTATCTCCAGAACTTGACACAGCTTCTGGCATGGATCGGGTGCTAATAAATGTTTATTGATTGGCTGACTTCGCTAGAGAAAGATCACTTTAATGGCAGAGTGAAGGATGGACTGGACTAGGGGAGACATTTGTAGCAGGGAGACCAGGCCACTGCAATCATCTGGGAATGAGAAGATGAAGGCTACACCAAGGTGGTGTCAATATCAGAGGAGAGACGGGGGCATATCCCAGAGATGTTGTGAAGGGAAATCTGATAAGACTTGGTAGAGGTCTATGTGACCTTGGGCAAGTCATTTAACAATAAGTCCCGGGCGGAGCCAAGATGGCGGAGTAGAAACAGCTCATCCAAGCCACTCTGCCCCCAGATTCCCCCCAAACTATGTAAAAGGGGACTCTGAATAACTTCTGGAGCCCCAGCACCCACAGAACAACACAGAGAAGCTAACCTCCCACTGAGGACAGCCCAGCAGCCCTGCAGGAAGGACCAGTGCAGCGGTCTGGGAGCTGGCAATGCACAGCGTGCAGAGCGCGGGAAGCCAAGCCGAGCTGGAGCTGAGGTCCCTGTGAGGTTTTAGCCCCAGGGCACCAGGGCCAACAGCCGGCTGGAGGAACCCCAGAACACCAGTAGCTGTGGCGACTCCAGAATTATCAACATAGACATGCCTAGGACAAAGTAAGAGGTTAGTGTCCTATAGACTTTGGGACCTGTATGTGGGGAATGCGTCAGCTTCCTCCCCTGGGGGCTAGAAGCCGCTGAGGAGACACTCCATTTTGTAGTTTTCAGACGCAGCTCCAGCTCCTGGCCTATGAACTGTAGGGAGATCCAGCTATCAGTCTTGGGGGGTAATCACTCTTGCTTTAACCTCCCTGGATCTGGATTGTGATCTGGGGGGGAGGTCGTGGGTGGGTTTACAGCTTGCCAGAAACGGAAGTTGCCCCCCACACGTTCGGGACGAAAATTCCTCTAGCTGGCCTTAAAGCCATAGTGTGGCAACGAGCCCAAAAGTCAAGTAACAATAAGTCCCAGGTATCTGTTAAATGAGGGAATTGGACTAATCTAAACAGGGTCCCTTCCACACCTCTGTCTAGGAGCCTATGAACATAATAAGTGCTCAATTCAATGCTTGTTGAAGTTTGTGCCTGACAAGAAGAGACCATGTGCTGTTCTTTTACCTCCTGGAACAGCATCCCATCCAAGAAGGGCCATGTGAGTTTCTAAGGGCAGCTGAGGCTGAAGATCCAGGACTGGAAGAGGCCTCAGAGGCCAGTCCAAAAAGGAAAGGGTGAAACATAGGGCAAGGCATGAGACAGCAGATCTTTGGGAAAGATATGAGGAGGGAAGGGGCAGGACTGACCCAATCTGGGACATGGGTCCCTTCTTCCATGTAGCACTGCTTTCATCCAACACTGTTTCTGTGATGGATAGATATTTCTAGAAGGAAGGAGGGAGGAAAGAAGGGAGAGAGAGAGAGAGAGGGAGAGAGAGAGAGACAATAAAAACAAGAAGGAGGAGGAGGAAGAAGAGGATAAAAAGGCAACACAAATATCAGAAGAAAATGAACCTCCCTTCTTTGCAGAAGTAGGAGATCAGGGGAATATACCGTCAGACTCAGTTGATGCGTTAAGTTAGTTTTTTTCTCCTCATCTTTTTTGTTCTTCTTACATGAGGTGTCTCACTTGATAAGGAGAGTAGGGGGAGGCATCAATTCAGAAATAAAAGTGAAATAAAAAGATGGAGACTCAAAAAGAAAGCAAATGTTTGTTGAATTTCATTGAATTGAAATTGATCGCAATCATGAGTGGTGTCAACAGTCTGCCAGTGGTCTTCTGTCCATTGTTCTGATGCTCCATGATCTGCGCGGGCTCTCGGCCATCTCTTCAACCACAGACCTCCATCTCAATAGATGCCCTTAGCACCTGCAAGTCAGATAAACTGGAATCTGCACAGAAGAAGGCTTCGAGTTTCTGCTGGATGCCATCCATTTGAAGGAACTGAGGAAGAGTAGGCTTCAGGCAGGCATAAAAGCTGCCAGGAAATGTTTAAAGGGCTACCACCTGAAGAGGGGTTATCCTTAGTCTGTTTGACCCCCTTAGGCAGAACTAGTATTAAAGGGAAGAAATTACAATGAGGCAGATTTAGGTGCCTTTGTATAGGCTATCTCCCAAACCTGGAATACCCTCTCTTCTCACCTCCACCCTTAGGTATCCCTAGGTCACTCACTACAAGACTTGGCTTGTGTCACCTTCAACAGGAAGGTTTCCCTCATTCTCTCACTTGTTAGTGAAATGATTTATTTATTAGTAGGTGTCTTATAAATGTTGCTTGAATTGAATTGAATTTAGTATAGATGTTGTATTTGTTATACAACCTCAGGTATACACTATCTGTGTGACCCTGGACAAGTCACTCTCTGCCTGCCTCAGTTTCTTCAACCATAAAATGGGGGCCATAACTTACCACAAAGGGTTGTGGTGAGCATCAAATGAGACAATGATTGTAAAGGTCTTGGCACAGGGCCTAGCACATAATAAATGCTTGCTGTCTTTTCTTTCCAGTTTCATATCTGTTCATTTTTATCTCTAGCAACTAGCATAGAGCCTGGTACATAGTAGTAGGAGATTAGCAAATGTGTTCTGAATTGAATTAGGATTAAAAACTGGAAGGGACTTTAGATTCCACTTAGTCCAACCCCCTCATTTTACATATGAGGAAACTGAGGTCCAGGGAGGTAAAAATTATTTTCCCAAGGTCACACAGGTAGGAAACATCAGTGGCAGGATTGGAACCCAGGACCTCTGGTTCCAAAGCCAGTGCCATTTCTGCTGAATTGATGAAAGTGAAAACTTTCCCACAATTAGAACTGCCTCAGAGTGGAACAGATCACACACACACACACACACACACACACACACACACACACACTCTAAGGGCGTGAGACACTCCTACTAGAGATCTTGAAGCAATATTGGATGACTAGCTGTTGGGTGCGATGTTGGTGGATTCGTTTGGGTGTGGGATGGACTAGACAACCCTGAGGTCCCTTCCAACTGAGACATTCTGTGATTCTGTCATTCCGGGACCCCAGGTGTGGGGTCTGAAAACACCCTTATTATAATCAGACACTGCTTCTTATATAAGAGAAACTGCACTCTGATGAAGAAATACACATGGAGAAAAAAGTCAGGGGAGGCATCTATCTGTTCCCTCAGAGAATGCTCTGAGATCCAACCAAAGTGTCCCCAAAATGCATTCAAATCTGCCCCCACATTAGAAGAGGTCCATTGGATAAATATGCCCCCATCCTAATCCAACCAATCCAGTCTGGGAGTAGACCATTGAACTGGGTGCCTGGCTCATTCAACCCATTTACTTAAAAGCAAGGGAGAAATGCCCATCTATTCTGACATTCTCTCTATACTGACTCTAAGAAGCTCATTAAGGAAAAGGTTAAGCCCTTTCTAATACCCTGAATGTGCCCACAAGAATCCAGCACAAATCCTGGAAACTTCTCCATTTCATTTAGAATCTTTATAAACTAATTGAGGTACAGAACTGGGTCTAATTGGTGTTCATATTGATCAAATTACTCCAATCTTGTTTTCAGGATGTAAACCTCAGATTAAAATTTAGTTATTCAACACTAAAGTCAACAAAGGCAATGAGTGAATTCTGATCTTTGGGACCAAGTGCCTTGCTCTCATCCACTTACACGAGAAATTCTTAACGTGGAGTCTATGGACTTGACTTTTTAAAAATAGGACTTCAATTGAATAAGTTTCCTTTTTAACACTGTTGTTTTATTTTGTACATTTAAAAATGTGATTCTGAGAAGAGGTCCATAGGCTTCACCAGCTTGCCCCAAGGGTCCAGAACACACACACACACACACACACACACACACACACACACACACACATACACAAACACTTAAGAATACCTACTCTCAAGTAACCACTCATTAAAAGAAAGTCGGATTAAGGATGGAAATTAAAGATAGCTGCTATCAAACCCTACCACATTGTAAGCACAGAAATGCCTTCCAACTAGCCCCAGTGAGAAAGGTTTGGACCCCCTGAAATACCAGCTTTCTCTCTGTCTCCCCATTTCCGAAAGGTTCCTTTTTTAATTATTCAAGCTATGCATGGAACACATGAGGGATGTGGGGATATGTCCTACCTTCTCCACTAAGAAAGTCATGGTCACTGGGTTTTGAACCAGATTCCTGCCTTAGGGGGTTCAAGCTTCTTTTCTCTTGGTCCCAAAGCAAGTTTTGACTTCCAATGAATATGATTAACCCTTCCCTCCCAGCTCCTTCTTAGGGGCATGCCAACTGTTCAACAATACTCTCTCAAGGGGTCAGGCCCTAGGTCATATACTTTAATTAGCCTTGAAGAGTTCTGAGAAAAAGCATGGCAAGGATTTGATAAAGATGATATAAGTCCATTAATTCAGGTTGAGTGTTCAAGGGAACAGGAGAGTCTAATTGGTTTTAGTAGAAAGTTCAAATTGGTCTCTTTTAAAAAAATGAAGTTGGGTACTTTCAAGTCTAAAAAGCGGAGCTGGCTTATTTTCTTCTTTTGCAAGGAGATAAGCATCATTTGTAATTAGCACACTGAGCCCTTAAGACTGCACTTTAAGGTCTAGTTTTTTATAATGCTTGAGAACAATACTCCTGTAAGCTAAATATTCCTCCTCCTAATCTTATCTGCACTCTTGTTTTTGCTCAGCTGATATCTGGCTCACATAAGCCTTTGAATTATCCAGCATTCTGTAGTAGCATGAATGGATGGAGGGGTGGGTGAAGTAATTCATTAATTAATTTAAAGACATTTATTAAGTTCGTATTATGAGCCAAGCATGGTGCTATATGCTGGGATACAAATATCAAAACCAAGATTGCCTCTTCCTTCAAACAACACATATGAGGGTGGTGCTGTGGGTGGAGAGCATTGAACTAGGTGTCCTAGCTCCAACTAAATGGACTATAAACCCCTCTAGGGAAGGGACTGTTATTTATTTAGTGTCTTTGTATCCCCAGAACCAAGGACAGTGCCTTGCAAAAGAAACTACTAAATAAATATTTTCTAAATTTAATTTGACCCTTAGTAGACTTAGTGACTCTCTAGGCCTTATTTCTCTCATATATAAAAAGGGGGTAATCATATGTACTGAAGGTATTTCATATGACTGTCATGAGAATCAAATGAAGGAATCCATATTAACTGTTTTACAAAATCTCAAGATATAAGTAAAATGCTTTGGAAATGTAAAGTCACTTTATGAATGTCAGTTATTATAACTCTTAAATCCAGACCCATCTTCCAGATAAGGACAACAAAAATTCTTGTTGAACTAGCTCTCAGATCCACATCAGTCTAAGGTCACCCCAAAGAAAGGTCAGGCTGGGTAAGGTCAGCAGGGAACCCGAGCTGTCAGGTTGAACTCCTGTGAGCAGCTGACAGTGACTGTCTACCCACCCCTGCCCTAGAGGGGAGCTCCCCTGGGATGCTCTGGGCCCTGTTCCTGAAAGAGAACGGCTTTCTTCCCAGCTCTGAGAAGTTACAGTAACTTAAAATGAGTGCTGCAAGCTGGTACTTGGCCAACTCCCAGGGTATGGATGTCTGTGAGGCTCTTGAATGATGAAGCTAATTCAACTGGCAAGGATGATTCTGGGAGAGTGAGAAGGAAAGCAAATGGTTTCTCCTGCCTGTAGCTGCTTGCTTTTGGAAACAGTAACCCAGTTATCTAGAGCAGAAGCTAACAGCCCACTTCCTACAAAGAATGCTGGAGCCAAATACTTTCAAGGCTTTGTCCTTAACCAAGGCTCTGGAGTCAGAGGACCTGAGTTCAAACCCCACCTCTGATACTAAATCCCTGTGTGACCTTGAGCAAGGAAGTCACTTCACCTCCCTGACCTTAAGTTTCCTTATCATCTGTCCATCCTCTGCTTTTGTTCAAAGAGAACAATTACATATGGGTTGATGTCTTGACTTGCTCATGAATTGGATTTATGTGAGGCAGAATCACACAAAGTTTCACTTTCTCTCCTTGAGTCATTAAAGTCCAGTGGCAAGACAAAAGTCTGGATGACAGGTGACGGCCCAGGATGCAGCAGATGACCCTGGCGTCTTTGATGTATGACCAGGCTCTAAGACTCCACAGCACCTGTTTCAGCTGCCCTTGTGGCCATTGGAACAGACTTTTTCATCTACAGGGGTTGAACTACATGGCCTTCAAGGCCCCTTCCATCTCTGAATCTGTGATCCAATCCCTGGGGGTTCAGAGCCCAGCTCCTCTGCTTGCCACATCACCAATCGTCACATCAAAGCATCCACTGCTTTATGTTTAGGGTCCTCATAGGCAAAATGAGGGGGAAGACCTCCAAAGGCTCTTTCAACTCTAACTTCCTAGGAATGTTGAGCAAACCAGTTTTCATCTTTAAACCTGTTTCCTCCCCTATATACAAAATGAGAAAGTTGGACTAAGTGATGCCTTAAGTCCCTTCTAGCTCTCAAGTCATACACTATGCTATGCTGATCTATATGATATTATATTATATTATATTATATTATATTATATTATATTATATTATATTATATTATATTATATTATATTATATTATATTATATATTACATTACATTATACTATATTATATATTGCATTGTATCATATCATATCATATTGTTATATTATATAATATTATATTGTATTATGCTATATTATACTATATTATATTATATATACTATACCATACTACACTATAATTTAAGGGTAGCCCAAGATTTTTCTAAACCCAAAATCTGTGAAAGAGAGTAGTCTAGAATAATTTCAGAGAGTTTGGTTAGAGCCAGGTTAAGAGAGGCTTCATATTCCAAACAGGGGAGCATGTATTTAATTCTAAGGATTGTAGCATTGTAGAATCATAGAAATAAAGTGAAAGGGGAAATCAGAGATCACCTAGATCCTTAAATTCCATTACTATTACAGATTCCCATTCTATAGACAGGCAAACTGAGTCTCAGAGAAGGTGGGCCTAAGGGCACATGGGTGGAATGATTTTAGGGTCATTACTCTAGACCCAGAAACAACCTCAAGGGCTTAGGATTTGCTCTGTGCAGTTTGGATTCATTCAAAGGATCACAGTTGAACAACTCAAGGGTCACATGGCCTTGAGGCTGCAGGCTCCCCACCCCAGTGTCTGTCATTTTACACACAAAGAAACAGAATTCAAGGGATGTGGAGTGATTTGTCCAACATCATAAAAGTAGCAAGTATCAAAGGTGGGATCTGAACCCAGATCCTCTCACCCTAAACATAATAGCAAACCACTCACTACTTGGTTCTCCTTTGAATAGGCTATATTTTACTCTGATGTACTAGGTCCCACTGGTGGTACAGTAGGTAGAGCACTGGGCTTGAAATCAGGAAGATTCATCTTCATAAATTCAAATCTGGCCTCAAAAACTTACCAGCTGTGTGATCTCAGGCAAGTCAGTCAACCCATTTGCCTCAGTGTCCTCATCTGTGAAATGAGCTGGAGAAGGAAATGGCAAACCACTCCAGTATCTTGGCCAAGAAAACCCCAAATGGGGGAGGAGCCAAGATGGCGGAGTAGAAACAGCTCTCCCCACAGATCACCTCCAACCATGTAAAAGGGGACTCTGAACAACTTCTGGAGCCCCAGCACCCACAGCTTGCCAGAAATGGAAGTTGTGAAGACCCCAACTTTGGGATGGAAGCTCCCCTGTCTGGTGGCAGAGTCCTACTGTGGCAACAAACCCAAAAGTCAAGTAATTAAGTGGCAACATGCCGAGGCAAAGGAAACAAAATAAACAGAAAAATGCAATATTAGACTCCTATTTTGGGGGCAAAGAGGATCGAAGCATGGAACAGGAAGAGGACTGTGAGGTGAGAAATCCTGCTCCAAAAGCCCCAAAGGAAAATATGAGTGGGTTCCAGGTCATAGAGGACCTTAAGGAGGACTTTAAAAATCAAATAAGAGGATGGCGGAGTACAAACAGCATTTCCAATGTGCTCTGCCCCACAAAAATTTCAAACAATGTGAAAGGGAGCTCTGAACAACTTCTGGAGCCACAGCACCCACAGAACGGCACAGAGAAGCTAACCTCCTGCTGAGGACAGCCCAGCAGCCCTGCAGGGAGCGCCCAGCGCAGCGCTCAGAGAGCAGGCAGCACAGCGCGCTGGGAACAGACAGACATTCAGACACAAGAAGCAAGAGATGCTTGAGAAGGCAATCAAGGAAAAGAAATCAAAAGGAACATATCAAAGTTGGACTATTTACAGTCCTACATGGAAAAACAATAACTGTGTTTGATGAAACCTTTCTCATTATGAAAATAATTGAAGAAGGGTACATGGCATATCACAGGTATACATGGATAGAGGGCACAGGTTGAATTTGATGGGAAGGGATGATTATTTTTTTTTTGGAGGGCAATTGGGGTTGGGTGACTTGCCCAGGTTCACATGGCTGGGTTTTTGTTTGTGTGTTGGGTGTCTGGGGCCAGATCCGAGCTCGGGTCCTTCTGGCTCTGGGGCTGGCTCTCTGCTCGCTGCGCCACCTAGCCGCCCCAAGGAAGGGATGATTCTTAAGGGGTGAAGTCAAGAGGTGAGAGAGGAAAGTGGCAAGAGGAGATGGAGAGAGACAGGGTAGGGCAAACTATCTCATGTAGAAGAGGCAAGGGGAAGTAGTTGCAGGGGAGGGGAAGAACAGGAAGGCAAAAAGGCAAAAGCATATTCTCATTGAAGTTGGCTCAAGGAGAGAAACACATACATACTAAATGGAATATCTTACCCTCACTCACTCTCCTGAGTAGGGGAAAGGGGGATGAGAGGGGGGATGATGGAGGGGAGGGCATTCTGGGGAGAGAGGAGGTTAGAAGTACCCACTATCAAAGAGGGACAGGATCAAAGTAGGGAATGGACCAGGTGGGAGGTGAGACAGGTGGGAGGGAAATATAAGCAGTCTTTTACAATATATCTACTATGGTAATGTTTTGCATAGATATACATGTACAACACATACTGAATTGCTTATCTTCTCAGAGGGAGTGGGTGACAAGGGAGAAAGGGAATGGATCTGAAAATCGAAGTTTTAAAATTAAATGTTTCATAAGATGTCCAGGCAGTGGGGCTCAGAGATTCACCTTGCCCTAATGGCAAAATCGAAGGGGGTATGGGAGAAGATATGGGAGAGAGCAGATTGGATGAGGGGATATCTAGTGGGACTGCTATTCTGAGGTGGTGGGTAGGGAAAAATGGGGGGGAAATGTAACTCATAATCTGGTGGAAATGAATGATGTAAACCAGAAGTTAATAAAGCATTTGTTTAATTAAAAAAAAGGACCAGAGGAAGGCCTGAATTCAAATCCACCCTCAATCATTTCCTAGATGTGTAACTCTGGGCAAGTCACTTAACATCTATTTGTCTCAATTTCTTCATCTGTAAAATAAGAAAAAAATATTTACCACATAGGATTGCTGTGAGTATCAAAGGAAATAATAATTATGAAGCACTTAGCACAGTGCTTGAAACACAGTAAGTGATTCATAAATGTTATTATTAAATCATAATGCTATCAAGAAATAGGGATAATTTTGTCTCCTATGTGCCTGTCATTGTAGATTGCATTTCATTCTCTTGTCTTATTGCTATTATTAACATGTCTAGAATTATGTCAAATAACAATAGTGAAAAGAAATATCCCTCTTTTACCCCTGTGTTTATTGGGAAAGGTTCTAGTGTCCCATTACATACAATAATAACTTTTGGTTTTAAATAGACAGATTTTATTATATTAAGAAAATATCCTTTTATGCTTATACTTCATAGGATATTTAGAATTAATGTATACTATATTTTATAAGAGGTTTCTTTCTACATAGATATGATCATGTGTTTCAGAGAGTTTTTTTTCTTTATAGGTTAAATTGTGTTAAATATTAACCTAATATTGAATAATCTTTGCATAATTGGAATGCAAAAAAAATCAAATAAGAGAAGTGGAGGAAAAATTGGGAAGAGAAATGAGAAGGATGCAGGAAAAGTATGAAATGAGAGTCAACAGCCTGACTGAGGAAAACAACACCTTAAAAAATAGACTAATTCAAATGGCAAAGGAGGCCCAAAAGGACAATGAGGAGAAGAATGCCTTAAAAAGCTGAATTTGCCAGATGGAAAAAGAATCTCAAAAGCTCACTGAGGAGATTCATTCCTTCAGAGTTACACTGGAGCAAATGGAAGCTAATGACTTTATGAGAAATCAAGATGCTGTTAAGCAGATCCAAACAAATGAAAGATTAGAAGGCAATGTGAAATATCTCATGGGAAAAACCACTGACCTGGAAAATAGATCCAGGAGAGACAATTTAAAAATTATTGGACTACCTGAAAGCCATGATCAAAGAAAGAACCTAGAAATCACCCTTCAAGAAATTCTCAAGGAAAATTGCCCTGATGTTTTAGATCCAGAGGGCAAAATAGAGGTTGAAAGAATCCACAGATCACCTCCTGAAAAAGATCCCCAAAAGAAAACTCCCAGGAATATTATAGCCAGGTTCCAGAATCCCCAGATCAAGGAGGAAATACTACAAGCAGCCAGGAAGAAACAATTTCAATATTGTGGAAACACAATCAGAATAGCACAGGATCTGGCAGCTTCTACACTGAGGAATGGAAGTGCATGGAATATGATATTCCAGAGGGCAAAAGAGCTGGGACTGAACCCAAGGGTCACCTACCCAGCAAAACTGAGTATTTTGTTTCAGGGGAAAATATGGTCATTCCGTGGAATAGAGGACTTTCAAGCATTCCTGAGGAAAAAACCAGAGTTGAATAGAAAATTTGACATCCAGACACAAGAAGCAAGAGGAGATGGGGAGAGACAGGGTAGGGTAAACTATCCCATGTAGAAGAAGCAAGGGGAAGTGGCTGCAGGGGAGGGGAAGAATAGGAAGGCAAAAAGGCAAAACCACATTCTCATTGAATTTGGTTCAGGGAGAGAATGACACACATACTAAATGGGATATCTCAACCTGCAGCAGAATAGGGGGAAGGGAGATGAGAGGAGGGATGATGGAGGGGAAGGTATTCTTGGGGGGAGAGGAGGTTGGAAGTACCCACTATAGAAGAGGGACAGGATCAAGTAGGGAATGGACCAGGTGGGGGTGGGATGGGTGGGAGGCAATTATAAGCAGCCTTGTACAATATATCTACTATGGTAATGTTTTGCATAGCTAGACATGTACAACATATACTGAATTACTTATCTTCCCAGAGGGAATGGGTGACAAGGGAGGAAGGGAATGGATCTGAAATTTGATGTCTTAAAATTAAATGTTTCAAATATATATAAATACTATTATTAATACTCTTTTGCATGTAATTGGGAGATAAGATGTGCAGGCATCGGGGCACAGAGACTCACCTTGCTCTAATGGAAGTCGAAGGGGGTATGGGAGAAGATATGGGAGAGAGAAGATTGGAGAAAGCGATATCTTGTGGGACTGCTATTCTGGGATGGTGAGTAGGGGGGGAAATGGGGGGAAAATTGTAACTCAAAATCTGGCAGAAATGAATGATGTAAACCAGAAGTTAACAAAGTATTTGTTTAATAAAAAAAAAAGAAAACCCCCAATGGGGTCACAAAGAGTCAGACATGACTAAAAAACAACTGAACGACCAGCTACCTGTCACTTGGGGGTGAGGAAAAACTATATCCCCCAAAATAGCCTTTAAGCAAAAGTAAGGTGGGTTTTGTCAGCTGTGCTTGTAAATCCCCAAGAAAGAGCAGGCTGTTATGGCAAGGGGTCATTTCAGCACAATATACTCAAGGCTGGTTGCTTGTCAGGTAGTGAGTACAAAGAAGTTCTCCGAAGGCAGGTAATCCAGTCTGTATTCTATTTTCAAATGAAGTCCTTGCTGCTACCTTGATGACTTTGTAAAATTTACACTAGAAGGGCAGAAAATGTCACAGCTTCTCACTTTGTTCCCCATTTCTGCATGTCCTTTGCAAGAAAGTCAAATGCTGCTGCTTCCAAATAGCTCTTGAGCAAGCACTCACAGGAAAAGAGGTAGTATGCCCTCTTGGAAGGGGAGCCCAGGCCACAGAGGAAAGCACTTGCCAGCAAGTCAGAAGCCCTGGGTTCCAGGCCCAGCTCTGACATTGGCAAGCTGTGTAACCTTGGACATGGACTTTGACTGGCTCATCTATAAAACAGAGGTGGAAGGGATCTCAGAGGTCATGCTGTCCAAGCCCCTGATTTTACACATGAGGAACTAGGTTGAGTTGTACAAGAACACACAGGCAGTTAGTGGCAGAATGGGATTAGAAGCCAGGTCCTGTGATCCCAAGTTCAGTTTTCTGGGAATTCCTTTATTTCTAACACTCTGAGATAAGAGGATTTTACTAAATTTTAGAATTTGAAGATAGTTCAGAGACCATAAAATGCTGCCCACTTCTAAACCAGAATTCTTTCAATGCCCTAACAAATGAACAGATTTTTATTTTTGAATTTTATTAAGCTTTCTTTTAATAATGATGATGATGACAGCAATAACTAGTGTTTCTGTAGCCTTTAAGGTTTACAAATTGCTTTGCAAATATTATCTAATGTCATCCTCATAACCACCCTGGGAGGTGCTAATATTATCACTATTTTGCAGATGAGAAAACTGGGATAGAGGTTAAGCAACTTGCCTGGGGTCATGGTGTCTTAGTCTGGATTTGAACTCAGATCTTCCTGACTAACCCTAACCCAGTGCTCTATCCACTATACCAGCTGGGTGAATATATTATCTAAACTACCTAAATTTTCCTCTATGTCTTTCCACTTTCCTCCCCCTCCCAGAGAACCATCCTATATAATAAATAATTTATAATTTATATATGTATATATAATTCATTATATACTATATTTTAAAAGAAAGAAGAGAAAAATCAGCAATATTGATTAGTACATCAAAAATAAAAGTTTTAAAAATCCACATCTCTAGACCATCCACCTCTGCAAAGGGCGGGGGTGGGGGGATGCTTCTCATACAATTGGCTTCCCATTAGTACATATAATCTAATTCATACTGCAAATTTCCAATGGGCCGGAACCAATAATCATATTTTACATAATTAAAATTTCTTCGAATAGTGCAAATTGGAATACGAGACCACTTCATGGGATTCAAGGATCTCTCTTCTTTGGGGCTAAGCTTAACAAGTGGATATTTAATCTTTGTTTAAAGGCATCTAATGTGAGGAAAACCAGTACCTCCTGAGGTTGTCCATTCCACTTGGAAATAGCTCTAATTGCTAGGAAGCTTTTCCTGACATTGAGCCTAAGTTTGCCACTATACAAATTCCTCTCGTGCTGGTTCTGCCCTCGAGCACTAAGTAGACTAAGTCTAGTTCTCTTCCAGGTGACAGTCCTTCAAGTACTTGATGACAATTATCATGCCCCCCACCCTCAACTTTGCCACCTTCCCCCACAGAATCTTTTTTTTCCCCAGGCTTAACATCATCAGTTTCTTCCTAACATGGAGTGAATTAATTTAAGGCCCTTCATCATTCTGTGGATTCTCTTCCAGATGTCCCCTAGCTCATAAGAGTCCTTCATAAAATGTGGTGACCATCCTAGAAGTAGAGGGACCTTGGACAGCATCTAACGCCCTCATCTCATAGATGAGGAAAGCAAGGTCTGGGGAGGCTAAGTAATGTGCCCAGGGTTACACAGAAAATAAGTGTCAGAGCCAAAATTCCAACCCAGGTTTTTGACTACTAATTTCTATTTCCTTTCAGAAGTATTTGAAAGTCGCACTCCATCACACTACATTAGACTTCCAAAGCAGTTTTCCCAAGAGGCCTCTCCACAGTCTGCAGATGGAACCTAACACATCACCACAGAAACCATTCCCTACCCCCAACACAGAAAGAAAAGGCAGAGGAAGGGAGTCTCAGTGGAACTTTGGAGATGAGAACCTAAGGCAGATGGAGGTTCCAGAAACTTGTTCAAGGTCATCCAGTGAGTCCCAGATCAGAGTGAAGCTAGAACCCAGGCTTCTAACTGCACGGTCCACAATACATCATAGCCTCCCTCCATAGCAAAATGTCCTTTGGCACTTGAAGGCTGACTGGGTCCGCTGTGTAGTGACTTTGCTCTCACCACCCCCAGGATTGCACTCTGGTACTACTCCCCTGATGCCAGAGAGATCCTGGATTTCTGGCAAGCCAGAACAGACCAGGGCATGAGTATGGAATATTAAGCTCCTTGCATAGAGCCTGGGATGCCCTTATGAGACCAATTAACTAAGAACTTCCATCAGAGGACCAACTTAATTAGTAATAGGACTTTGTCAGTGAAAGGGCTATGGGATCCCACATGCATATTTATCAGATTTTCCATGATCAGGAAATGCCAAAAAGGGGAAGGTGCTACTGAACCTGAGTCAGCACTCTTGGGGAATGTTTAATAGGAGTGGGGGAGATGGGAAGTCAGCATGGTACAGGGGAAAAAACACACTGACTCATGTCTTTTTCTTCCTTGGTATCTATCCCCCAAAGTGCCTAGTCTAGGGCTGGACACAAAACACTCATTTAAATACTTGTTGATCAGATAAATGAATGAATGATGTATTAAAGAACTTACTGGATTTGAAGAGTTTGAAATAGTGGATAGAGTGTGAATGGCAAAACCCAGAATTCTTTAGCTTATGTAAGTAGTTAAGGTGACAGTGCCAGGGGACTTTGGGACAGAAAGAGAGAGCAAAAGGTAAGATCTGGAGGATTTGGGAGGTACTTTCAGGGCAGATGATAAGGTCTAGGGGTCCTTTATCTCATCAGAAGAAGCAGAGTAGTTGTCTCTCACTTTAAGATGTAAGCAGTCATGGGTGGGCAAAGGGGAAGGGTGCCTTCAATAGTGACTCTTCCTACCAACTTATGCTCTCTGATGGGTTCTGGCATAGCTCTGGCTGGGAGTAAAATGGGAAGGTTATAAGGCCAGGGTGCCCTGATGATAGCAGGCCCAGGGCAAGGGAAGGGGCAAGTCACAGAAAAGCAAAGGAAAAAAC
The DNA here is from genome assembly GCA_011680675.1 of Gymnobelideus leadbeateri. NCBI lineage: Eukaryota > Metazoa > Chordata > Mammalia > Diprotodontia > Petauridae > Gymnobelideus > Gymnobelideus leadbeateri. The sequence continues at coordinate 6,307 of WOXC01011341.1, read as the reverse complement.
ATGGCTATTGTTTTCCTATATGCTGACTATAGCCTTGTGCTGTCCCATATCCATGCTTTAGTCCCATCATTTCTTTTGCCTAGAATTCCTCCCATCTACATTCCCCTCAAGACATCCTTTCAGACCCAATTCAAGTCTTAGCTCCTCATTCCCAGATTACTGTAGGCTGGTAATAGCTAATATGCTAATAAGATATCCAGCATGATTATTATTTAACTGCTCATATGCTGAAGCTCCCTAGATACTAAGCTCTCTGAGGGCAGGAACTGCATCTTACATAGCTTTTTAAACCCTACAGAACCAGACATAGTGCCGTGTGCACAGCAGGCAAGGTACAGTGAGATTCATATTGAATTTAGTATCAGGAAACCTTGGTTTGAAGCTTGGATATAATACATACAGAGGTGTGTGCCCTCAGGCCAAACTCTGAGCTTTTGTTTCCTTATCCATAAAATAAGAATAATAATGTTTACAGACCTATATATGAAAGCATAAGCATTTCTTAGGTGCTTACTATACGCCAGGCACCTTTGCATGGGAGGTATTATGAAAGAAAGGCTTTAAGACCAAGATAAACATGAGCTGCTCTTTTTAGAATAAAGTCTTATTAAATATTTGGTCACTGAGTGATGAGAACGAAGTCAGGCCACTGGGTTCCAGGACCTCCCAGAATATTGGCATTCCTCATTTTAAGTAAACGCAATATAAAGAAATACAGGTTCACAAAATAGACATATTAGGATTTCATTTTCCATTTTACAAAAGGACTCTTCACTTGACAAAATGATTTCTCATAGGATTCCTTTCAAGTTTCTCTAGTGTAGTTAATTAAAATAGAACTTGATTTAATGAAACTCAGTTGACACATACCTTGGCAGGAATGCATTTATGGCATGAAGTGAGACACATAATTTAAAAGATTAAAATGCCATTGAACTTAGAGTTTAAAAAAGATGCCATCAGAGGTCACTATCTGAAAGAGGAATATGCAAACTGTAATGTAAACTGGGAGAATTTTTAAAAATAAGTCATCTACTAGGCTACCAAGAACACAGCACCAACCCCCTCAAGCTCCCATAACTCAGTGGATTTTGCACAGCTATACAAAAATGAAGATGTTGTAGATTTCCTCCTCCCAAGTTATCAAGCATTTATTAAATGCCTGGTATGTGTGAGGCTCTGTGTTAAATGCTAGAATTAGTCTCCTTGGTATCATGTTTTAGTTGGGTCAAGAGAGACTTCACTTCAAAGGCTGCTTGACAACTACTAGTCATATGACCATTGGGGATCCACTCCAATCCAATGATCATTTATTAGGTACCTAACTTGTTCGAGGTACATGGGGACAGGTGGAGGTGTACTAATGTAAAACATAAAAAGGCCCCTCCCTTCAAATAACTTACATCCTACTGGGGAGATACAATGATGCAAATACAGGAATATAAGCATGATATTTGGATGAGAAGGGAGAAAACATGAATAACTATGGTTCCCATTGGAGAGGGTACATGACCTGAGTGTTGAAGGATGCCAAGTATATTAAGAGACAAAAGTGAAAAGGGAATACATTCCAGGAATAATGGCCTCTGTGACTATGCAAAGTCACAGAGGTGGAAGATGGAATTATAAATTTGGGGAACAGTAAGAAGGCCAGTTTACTTAGAATAAGGAGTATGTGAAGGAGATTAATGTAAATTATGACTGGAAAGGGAGGTGGCAGCCAGATTATAGGAAGGGTTATAATGACAAGTATCTTCCAGAGGAAACAAGGAGCAATGGATAGTTTGTGAGCAAGGAAGTGATATGGGCAGATTAGAATTTTAGGGAGATTATTTTGGCAGCCACATAGAGGATGTATCAGAGAATAGAGGCCGGAAGTTTGGAGTCTAATTAAGAAGTTTCAAGAATTTAATTGGGAGATCATGTGGGACTAAACTGGCCATGTGAATGGAAGGAAAGAGATACATCAGCCAACTGATCAACAGCCACTTACTATGGCCTGCTATGTGCCAGACATTGAACTAAGCACTGGGGATACAAAGAAAGGCAAAATCCTCCCTCCCTGTCTTATCCAAGATTCGAGCAGCCATGGTTGGGCAAAGGAAGAAGACAGAGAGGAAGGGTGCTCTCTTCCCACCACATCATGGCCTCTGACAAGTTCTGAGATGGCCCTGGGAGAGGGCAAAGAGGGAAGAGGAGCAGGGCACAGACGCAGAGCAAAAGTAAGGTCTGGAGCCTCTTAGGAGGTGATGACAAAGGAGATGGTAAGGTCAAGGGATCCTTTATCTCATTAGAAGGAATGAAGTTGTTGACTCACCTTATCCAAGATGATTGGATATAATCTAATAGGGGAGATAACATATAAATAAATAGGTACGTACAAAATATACACTAGATAAAAGGCAACCTTTAGAGGATAAGGCATTAGCAGCTGGAGATGGGGAGGGGCGGAACCAATAAAGTCTGCCTTCAGGAGGTACTGCTTCTTCTTATTGTTCAGTCATTTCAGTCCTGTCTGACTTTCTATGACTCCTTGTGGTGTTTTCTTGGCAAACACACTGGAGTGGTTTCCCATGTCCTTCTCTAGTTCATTTTACAGATGAGGAAACTGAAACAAACAGGGTTAAGTGACTCGCCCAGGGTCACACAGCTAGTATGTGTCTGAGGCCAGATTTGAACTCAGGAAGATGACTCTTCTTGCCTCCAAACCCAGCACTCCATCCACTTCACAACTGCTTATACTGAGTCCTAAAAGAAGCTAGGAATTCTAAGAGGGTAAGAGGGAAACAAGGGTAGTGGTGGAGGCAGAGTCAATAATACTTAACAGATATCTAGCAATTTGGGGGGCGGCGGGGGAGAGAAAGCAAGTCACCGCCTCTGTGAGCCTCAGCTTTCTCTTTTCAAATGAAGTGGCTGGATGAGCTGGATTGTTGGATAACCTTTCCAGCTCCAGATTCATGATCCTCTGATCCCTGTAGGATCCACTCGACAAAGTGAATATAAGACTCAAATGAGATAATGGATATAAAGTGCTTTGCAAGCTTTAAAGCAATGTATAAATGCCAACCATTAATATTGTCTGGCATCTTTGATAACTTGTCATATGTATGTGTCTTGCCTCACTGATTATATGGTCCTCAAGGGGAGAAGCCATGTCTTATAAATCTTCCTATCAATGTTATGGTGCTTGGCCTGAGGCCCCATGCGCTATGGATACTCAATATTTAATTGTGGGTTGATTAAATGATGGTACCAAAACAACATATACAAAATGCTCATGGCCCAAGCTCAAAATTAGGTCCCCAATTACACAATGATACATCAGTCAGTCAGAAGAACCAATATGAGAAGCCAACGATATGGCCTTCGACCACCCAAGACAAACCTTTAAAAGGCAAAACATGGCTTATTCCAACAAAATGGGGGCTCGGATTTTTCTTAATAAATACTAAAGGTTGGGGGCGGAGCCAAGATGGAGGAGTAAAAACAGCATTTCCAATGTGCTCTGCCCCACACAAATTTCAAACAATGTGAAAGGGAGCTCCGAACAACTTCTGGAGCCACAGCACCCACAGAACGGCACAGAGAAGCTAACCTCCTGCTGAGGACAGCCCAGCAGCCCTGCAGGGAGCGGCCAGCGCAGCGCTCTGAGAGCAGGCAGCACAGCTCAGCAGGAACAGACAGCGCAGCACACAGAGCCGAGCCCAGGTCCGTGGTTTTAGCCCCAGGGCGTCCGGGCCTTCAGCGGGCTGGTGGAACCCCAGAACACCAGCAATTGTGGCGATTCCAGAATTATCAGCACAGATATGCCTAGGACAAAGTGAGAGGTTAGTGCCCTATGGACTTTGGGACCAGTATTTGGGGAACTCATCGGCTTCCTCCCCTAGGGGTGAAAAGCTGCTGAAGAAACAGCTGCACAGAAGCCATTTTGCAGCGTCAGCAGTGGCTCTAGCTCCTGGTCTACGAACTGTAGGAAGATCCAGCAATCAGTCTGGGGGTTAATCGCTTTTGCTTTAAACTGCCTGGATCTGGATTGTGGTCTGGAGGGGAAGTTTGGGGTGGGTATCCAACTTGCCAGAGTGGGTGGAGGCTTTACAGAGGGCACCCAACTGGCAGAAGTTGTGAAGACCCCACATTTGGGCGGAAGCTCCCCTGTCTGGTGTCAGAGTCCTACCATGGCAACAAGCCCAAAAATCAAGTAATTAAGTGGCAATATGCCTAGGCAAATGAAACAAAATAAACAGAAAAGTTCAACATTGGACTCCTATTTTAGGGGCAAAGAGGCTCAAAGCATGGAGGAGGACTGTGAGGTCAGAACTCCTGCACCAAAAGCCCCAAATGAAAATACAAACTGGCTACAGGCCATAGAGGACCTTAAGAAGCAGATAAGAGAAGTGGGGGGAAATTTGGGAAGAGAAATGGAAAAGATGCAAGAAAAGTATGAAATGACAGTCAACAACCTGACTGAGGAAAATAACACCTTAAAAAATAGACTAACTCAAATGGCAAAAAGAGGCTCAGAAAGGCAATGAGGAGAAGAATGCCTTAAAAAGTCGAATTTGCCAGATGGAAAAAGAATCTCCAAAGCTCACTGAGGAGATTCATTCCTTCAGAGTTAGACTGGAGCAAATGGAAGCTAGTGACTTTATGAGAAATCAAGATACTATTAAATAGATCCAAACAAATGAAAGAATAGAAGGCAATGTGAAATATCTCATAGGAAAAACCACTGACCTGGAAAATAGATCCAGGAGAGACAATTTAAAAATTATTGGACTACCTGAAAGCCATGATCAAAGAAAGAACCTAGAAATCATCCTTCAAGAAATTCTCAAGGAGCCTTTCCCCCAAGATGGCGCCGAAGACGAAGAAGGAAGCCGTTGTCCTCCCCAAGACAGAAGCCAAGTCCAAGGCTTTGAAGGCCAAGAAGGCGGTGTTGAAGGGTGTCCACAGCCACAAAAAGAAGAAGATCAGAACATTCCCCCACCTTCAGGAGACCCAAGACCCTGAGGCTCCGAAGGCAGCCCAAATATCCTCGGAAGAGCGCCCCTCGCCGGAACAAGCTCGATCATTATGCCATCATTAAGTTTCCTTTGACCACTGAGTCTGCTATGAAGAAGATTGAGGACAACAACACCCTAGTCTTCATTGTGGATGTCAAGGCCAATAAGCATCAGATCAAACAGGCTGCAAAGAAGCTATATGACATCGACGTGGCCAAGGTCAACACACTGATCCGGCCTGATGGGGAGAAGAAGGCCTATGTCCGTCTTGCTCCAGACTACGATGCTTTAGATGTTACCAACAAAATTGGAATCATCTAACTTCTTGTGTTCAGCTGTGTCCTGTTCCACCTACAATAAAAGTTTTCCAGAATAAAAAAAACAAAAAAAAAAAAGAAATTCTCAAGGAAAATTGCCCTGATGTTTTAGACCCAGAGGGCAAAATAGAGGTTGAAAGAATCCACAGATCACCTCCTGAAAAAGATCCCCAAAAGAAAACTCCCAGGAATATTATAGCCAGGTTCCAGAATCCCCAGATCAAGGAGAAAACACTACAAGCAGCCAGGAAGAAACAATTTCAATATTGTGGAAACACAATCAGAATAGCACAGGACCTGGCAGCTTCTACACTGAGGGATTGAAGGGCATGGAATATGACATTCCAGAGGGCAAAAGAGCTGGGATTAAAACCAAGAATCACCTACCCAGCAAAACTGAGTATCTTGTTTCAGGGGAAAATATGGTCATTCAGTGGAATAGAGGACTTTCAAGCATTCTTGATGAAGAAACCAGAGTTGAATAGAAAATTTGACATTCAGACACAAGAAGCAAGAGATGCTTGAGAAGGCAATCAAGGAAAAGAAATCAAAAGGAACTTATCAAAGTTGGACTATTTACAGTCCTACATGGAAAAATAATAACTGTGTTTGATGAAACCTTTCTCATTATGAAAATAATTGAAGAAGGGTGCATGGCATATGTTCACAGGTATACATGGGTAGAGGGCACAGGTTGAATTTGATGGGAAGGGATGATTATTTTATTTTTGGAGGGCAATTGGGGTTGGGTGACTTGCCCAGGTTCACATGGCTGGGTTTTTGTTTGTGGGTTGGGCGTCTGGGGCCGGATCTGAGCTCGGGTCCTTCTGGCTCCAGGGCTGGCTCTCTGCTCGCTGCGCCACCTAGCCACCCCAAGGAAGGGATGATTCTTAAGGGGTGAAGTCAAGAGGTGAGAGAGGAAAGTGGCAAGAGGAGATGGAGAGAGACAGGGTAGGGCAAACTATCTCATGTAGAAGAGGCAAGGGG
>WOXC01011340.1:0-113937 GCA_011680675.1 Gymnobelideus leadbeateri | reverse complement strand
TTTCAAGGTAGGTTACACATCCTTTGGTGGCTTTCTAAGCCATTGTACTATACACTACTGTGTTCTCTGTACTGAAATTCCAGTACTTATGGCTGATGAGGAGTGGAACATGCTTTTAGAAGAAAATCAAAGCTATGGAATGAAAATAATTTGGGACAAGATGAAAAGAAGCCTGGAAAGATTGCCTTAAGCTTTTGTGAGTTTGTAAACTTCAAAATTGCCTTAAATGGAATGCTACATGGTTTCACAAATCTGATGGCATTATGGCAATAATTTTCCCCAGGCATGTACAGTCAAAGACAGAGGCACTATTCAGCAATGAGAAACAAATCCTTTCTGCACTAACAAAGATCAATTCTGAGAGATAGCAGTGGGCTATAGAGGAAAATGGGTGAGATTTGGGCTCTAGTTATCATTGCCTCTAACTAACTGTGTGGTCTTGAGTAACCTACCTAACCTCTCTGGTCCTCATTTTTCTGACTGATTTCTAAGATGATTTCTAATATCCCTTCCAATCCAAAGGGAAAAAAAATCTAAGTAATTGAAAATGTGTTCTCCATAATGTCAAAAAGGTTTCTGTGAACAACTCTTGAGTGTAAATTAAAGCATACTCTTTCTACCTACATAATATTTCTTGTTTTATTTTTTTTTGCAACATGGGTAATATGGAAGTGTTTACATGACTTTACATATACAACTGATATCAAATTCCTTGCCTTTTTTTTTTCTTTTTAGAGGGCATTTGGGGTTAAGTGACTTGCCCAAGGTCACATGGCTGGAAAGTGTTAAGTGTCTGAGGCCAGATTTGAACTCAGGTCCTCCTGACTCCAGGGCCAGTGCTCTGTTCACTATGCCACCTAGGTGCCCCTATTCCTTGCCTTTTCAATGGGTGGGGAAGAAATTGGAGGTCAGGAGAGAATTTGGAACTCAAAATTTTAAAAAATAAATATTAAAAATAAATAAATGAATGATATTTTTTAAAAATGAGAGTTCTATGAGAACAATTCAATGATAATATTTTCCCTTCCAAAATGTGAAATATGGAATTATACATATCCCAATACTTGTTAGGTATGGAAAATTTTAATATGAAAACAGTTTTATTTTCCTGACTCCCCTGTATCCCAAGAATATTTCATGACCCTCAGATTCTCTAACCCAGAATTCTGGGATCCTATAATAATAGCTGACATTTTATATATTATCTTAAGTTTTCAAAGTGCTTTTAAGCATTATCCAATTTGATCTTTGCAATAAATCTGTGAGATAAGTGCTAAAGGAATTATCACCCCCATTTTATAAGTAGGGCTAGAAGAGTTTAACTGACTTGTCCAACATCACACTGCTATTAACTATTTGAATAAAGATTTGAACTGAAGCCATCCTGACTTCAAGTCTAGCTATAACACACTAATTCCATAGGAATGTCACAAATCTAAAACTATTTTTTTTTTGGTTTTTGGTGGGCAATTGGGGTTAAGTAACTTGCCCAAGGCCACACGGCTAGGTTTTTGTTTGTGTGTGTTAAGTGTCTGAGGTCGGATCCGAACTCAGGTCCTTCTGACTCCAGGGCCGACGCTCTACTCACTGCGCCACCTAGCCGCCCCTAAAACTATTTTTAAATGAAAAAAATATTAGGCATTTGCTACGTGAAAATCCTTAAGCTAGGTGTTGGGGATACAAATAGAAATGCAAGACAGTCTTTACCCTCAAGGAGTTTATGTTCTAATATGGGAGACAACAAAAGTAGGGGAGTCATAACTGAGGGTGGCTAGATATTACAGTGGACAGAGTGTCAGACCTGGAATCAAGAAGACCTGAATTCAGATTTGGCCTCAGATACTTACTAGCTGTGTAACCCTAGCAAAGTCACTTCACCACTTTGCTTCAGTTTCCTCATCTGTAAAATGAGTTGGAAAAGGAAATGGCAAACCACTCCATTGTCTTTGTGTGAGGTCACAAAGAGTTAAACACTGAAATGAATCAACAACAACAATAGTAGCTAAGTGTGTTCTGGTCTGGGAAGTCATAGGAATGGGGAGTGGACCAACATGACCATTTATTGACATGCCTTTTCCAGAAGCTATGGATCTCCCTCCACTGAACTGAAACCCAAATGTAGCTCTCCCAGATTTCAAACTATACTGCAAATTAACAACCACCAAAAGTATTAGGCACTGGATAAACACTAGAAATGTCAATCAGCGAATTAGATGCACAATCTAGAAGCTTACTGCTCAATAAACCCTGTGAAAGGGCTATGGACTCACTAGTCGACAAAAACTAACAGCAAAATTAAAAAGCAGCCTCTCAGAAACTACAAAGAAATCAATCAACATTTCACCTCACAGACCAAAAATAAGCTCCAAATGGATATATGGCAGACAAAAGAAAGGTGGCATGATATGCATATGAAAGGAGCAAGGAGCAAGTTCTTCAGTATGGATAGAGGAAGAATAGATAACAAAAAAAGGGGGGCAAGGGGAAAATACAGAAGATAAAATAGATAGTTTTGATTATGTAAAATTTTTTGCACAAACAAAACCAATGAATTTAAATTTAGAAGGGGAACAGATGATGAGGAGAAAAAAATATTCACAAGTTTCTCTGATAAAGGTCTCATGTCCAAGGAAGTGACTGAAATGTATAAGAGTAGGAGCCATTCACCAATAGATAAATAGTCAAAGGATATGACCAAGTGGTTTTCAAAGGATTCTATCAAGAACCCATTCTATCAAAACCCATATGAAAAAGAAAGTTCTTCAAATAACCAATAATTAGAAAAACGCAAATTAAAGCAACTCTGAGGTTCTACCTCAAATCCATCAGATTAACAAAGGTGACAAAAGAGGAAAATGATAAAGGTTGGACACACTAATGCACTCTTGGTAGAGCTACAAATTGATCCAAGCACTTTGGAAAGTAATTTGGATTTATGCTTCCAAAGACATTATATTTTGTTTGCCCTTTAGTCCAGTGATACCACTACTAGATCTATACATCAAAGAAACCAAAGAGGAAAGATGCCTATATGTACAAAAATATTTATAGCAGCCCTTTCTGTAGTAGCAAAAAAAAAAAATCTGGAAACTAAGGGTGTGCCTACATATCGAGAAATGGATAAAGAAATTATGACATATGATTGTAGTGTAATGTTATTGCACTGTAACAAATGACAATACCAGCAATTCAAAGGAAACTCAGAATCTCTATGAACTGACCCAGACTTAATTAGGTAAGCAGAACCAGGAGAACAATTTATAAAGAGAGATAATGAAGAAAAACAACTTTGAAAGATTTGAAAACACTGATAAATGCAATGAAAAAACATAGTCCCAAAGTAGTAAAGGTGAAGAATCCTGCCCATCTCTTACCAGAAAGGTAATAGATTAAAAATGTAGAACCAATTTATTTTGTACATTGTTTCAAATTAATTTTAATAAATTATTTCATCATATATTTATGCTCCATATATTGTAAAAAAGCAATTGTATCCTAATACTTAGCTTTAGATGACTTGCTGGAATACTAATTCTTTTTTTTTTTTTTTTAAGCAATTGGGGTTAAGTAACTTGCTCAAGGTTACAAGGCTAGTCATTATTTATGTGTGGGTGCTCATTTTCTGAGGCCGGATTTGATCTCGGGTCATCCCAATTCCGAGGCTGGTGCTCTTACTCACTGCGCCACCTAGCCGCCCCCAAAACAGTACTCTATTTTTTTTTTTGCTTTTTTTTTGGGGGGGGGGGAGGGCGGTTGGGGTTAAGTAACTTGCCCAAGGTCACACGGCTAGGTTTTTTATTTGTATGTGCATTAAGTGTCTGAGGCCAGATCTGAACTCAGGTCCTTCTGCCTCCAGGGCCAACGCTTTACTCACTGCGCCACCCAGCCGCCCCTATCTAATTCTTAGTGCAATAGATTAATGGTACTTGAAGCAGGTCATGGGTCATGCCATGTCAAGAGGCAGGTAATACATTAGCACACTTAGTGTTGTAGTATTTTGTGCATGTGGTGCCTTTGGAAATTATTACCAAATATTGGAATTTTTGATGTGTAAATAATGAATAGATGTCATTTCCGTTTAATAAGTTCTTCATAAAAGCCCACCAACACATGGAAAGTCCTTCCTCATGAGGCCTCTAGAAGTCTTTTTTGTCATTAGCATTCTTGTAAACTTGATGTATTATCTTTAAAAAAAAAAAGATGTAGAACCAGACACATTTTTGGACATGGTCATCATGGAAGTTTATTTGGACTATTCATATTTGTTGTGAGTTTTATTTTTTTAATTGTTCAATGAGGAAAGGATTAAGAGGAAGAGAAAACAAATACTTGTTAATCAGGAAAAAATAACATTAATTTAAAAAATAATAATAAGGGAAACACTTAATAGATAGTTTTTCTGAATTGGTTGAGGAAAAGCTATTGCCCTTATAAGGATCTGGTAAAATCAAATATATTTATCTCTGTTCAAAATCAAAGCCATGCAAGTCCTTGCAAAGACTGTGTGAGTTACTTGTTATGGAGCTTCAGTGTAACGAGATTAGACGGTTATTGTTGTTATTCAGTCATTTCAGTTATGTTCAATACTTCGTGACCTCAGGTAGGATTTTCTTGGGAAAGATACAGAAGTGGTTTGTCATTTCCTTCTCTAGCTCATTTTACAGATGAGGAAACTGAGACAAACAGCATTAAGTGACTTGCCCAGGGTCACACAGCTACTAAGTGTCTGAGGTCAGATTTCAACTCAGGAAGATGAGTCTTCTTGACTCCAGGCCTGGAGCTATGTCCACTGCACCACCTAGCCACCCCAAGATTAGACTACCTTGTATTAAAAAACTTGACATGATACTAATGCCACATTAGCCCTGAGATATATATTCCTATCCAAGAAGATAGGCCTGGCTGTCCAATTTAGAATGCAAGGCTAGGTTTTAACCTTCACAGTCTGACCCTGCAGTGAACCAGGGCCCAGCGGCCAGAGCAGCACCTTCTGTACAGTAGGTGCTAATAAATGTTTAGTAGAAGACTGCTGGTAGCATCATGTCCATTGATTTACACTGGTACTCAAATCCTCAGATTCCTTCCTGATTCTTTTTTCCTTTTCTTCCCCCAAAATAACTTTGTATGTACTCTGTATTATATTAATGTATACATGTTAAATACAGGCTCATTCTACATTGTTCCCCTTCATCCCCTCCATGGTTCAGTCAAGTTGACCTTGACACTCCTCACAAATGTTGTTTCCCCTCCCATCTCAGTGCCTCAGTACTGGTTGTCTCCCAGTCCCAGAAGGCCCATTACCCCTCCTCAATCCTGCACCTCTTGGAATTCCTAGTTTCCTTCAAAGCTCAGCTCAAATGCATCCTCTACCATGAAGTCATTCCTGACACCTCCAGCTGCTAGTACCTCCTCCCTCAAATCACCTCCTATACTCACTTGGCAGTGTGCTTTCCAGAGACGTACACATTGATAATGAGGTTGATGCACGCATTGCCAGAGTAGCTCAGTGTTCGGGAGGCTCAGAAGGAAAGTGTAGGAGAGAAGAGGTATTGGACTGACTACCAAACTGAAGGTCTACAGAGCTGTTGTGCTGACCTCATTATATGCCTGAGAAATCTGAACAGTCTACCAACACCGTGCCAGGAAACTGAATCACTTCCATATGAATTGCCTCAGGAAGATTCTGAAGATCATCTGGCAGGATAAGGTACCAGACACTGAGGTCCTTACTCGAACTAAACTGCCAAGCATTCAAACTCTGCTTCAGAGAGGGCTGGCCACATTGTTCAAATGCAAAACATAGGCTTGTCAAAAAGCCTATTTTATGGAGAACTCACACAGGGCAAGTGTTCACATGGTGATCAGAAGAAGCCATACAAGGACAGTCTCAAGGTCTCTCTCAAGAACTGTGGAATTGACTGTGTGACATGGGAGACACTGGCACATGGCGTGCCCACATCAGAGAAGGTGCTGTGCTCTATGAGTAAAGCAGAATTGAAACAGCTCAGAGGAAACACAGGATGCACAAATTTGGAGAATCCACCCCAAATGTTCACATGGACTATTTGTGCCCGACTTGTGGTAGAGCACTCCAAGCTCTTGTTGGTCTGATCAATCACAGTCAGATACACTGCAACTTGACTTTAGCATAGTGATGTCATTTTGGTCCTCTTTGAGAACCAACCAAGCACATATGTACACATTATCTCCCCCAATAGAATGCAAGGTTGATTTTTTGAGTGTATATACCTAGAAGCTAGAATAATCAACACTTAATCATGTTTGGCTTTTAAAACCCTTCATAACCTGGCCCCTTCCTGCCTTTCTAGTCTTCTTACATCTTACTCTCTCATGTACTCTGCAATCCTCACATTACTCCATTTTCACCAGCTGTCTCCAAAGAATAAAATTCTCTGCCTCCTCATCTCCTGACTTTGTTCAAGTCCCAGCTAAAAGCCCACATTCTGCAAGAAGCTTTTCCTGGCCCCCCTTAATACCAGGGCCTTCCCTTTGAGTCTACCCCCAATTTATCCCATAGATAGCTTGTTTGCACATTGTTATTTGCACATTGTCTCCCCCATTAGGTGGTGAACCCCTTGAGAGAAGGGATTGGTTTTTGCCATTCTTTTTATCCCCAGTGCTTAGCACAGTTCCTGACATGTTTTTGTTGAACTGGATTCAATTAAGACTACTAGCCAGGGTTCTCTGGGGAAGGCCGAACATAATTGATTTGGCTTTTGACTTTGATGATGAGGATGGAGGATAAATAGCTGATTTTACATTGTATTTGAAGGTCTACAAAGTACCCTCACAATCAGTTCTCTCAGATGCTGCCACATAGTCATCCTTTTACCTTGGCACATAGCACTGTCATGGAAGAAAAGAAAAGTTGCTTTAGCTAAAGAATAAAAGAATTGGTGAGAATTTTCCTAGATGGAACTCTTTTCCTTCTTCTTAAAGAATCTCTCTTTGCCCCCATACTTCCTCGAGGCAAGAGACCTCAATGTCAAGAGTATTTATTCTATCTTAGCATCATCATCATTACAGAGAGACTACTATGGGCAATACGAATAGAGCCAAAGGCCCACTGAAGAATCACCCACATCCTCCTCCTCCCTTCCTTTTGCTTGCTCTCCCCTGAAGCAGCAACCCCCCAGAGGAAAGAAATGGGTGTGGTACAGCCAGCATCCTCCTCCCAACATTGCCACTTCAAATATATTGAAGCATCCAGAGTGGGTGGGCCTTTCTCCTTTTCTCAGGCCAGTCATACAGGAAGGAAAATGGGTGTGGACAAAAGGGAGAGCCTACACTAGCTACTACCCATCAGTGTCTGAGGAAGAGGGAGTAGAAGAAGGGTATATGCTCCCTCCCACATTATCCTCAAGCTCTCCAGGTCTCCACTGAAGGGTCTCCAAGCAAAGGCTGGAGGTGCAATTGCTGGGTATGTTGGAAAAAGAGTGCTTGATCAAGGATGGGGTAAACTAGATGGCCACCCAAGTCCCTTCCAACTCAGATTCTGTGGTCCAGGTAACATCCCGTCACCACCCATACAGGAAGGAAGAGGAAACACCAAACACACACACACACACACACCCACTTTATCATCATCATTAGAGTGACTCTAGGAAAGAGACCTGTTTTTCACAATCCTGCCATGACAGGAAAGAGTGATAGTGAAGGCAGAGGGAGAAGAGACCAATTCCCTCCCCCCCCACCGCTACAACCAGAAGCAGCCTTCTTACTTGGAGAAGCAATTCTACAGTAGGAACTAGATTTTTTGGTTTCATCACCAAGAAAGGAATCCCAGTAACAATCATCACCAAGCTCCTTAATACCAGTATCCTAGGAAGGACAGTGTGAGGAGGAGTGAGGGAAGCAGGTAAGCAGGACATTCATTTAAAAGGGGAGAATATACCCTTTCCTCTAAGGACCATATGGCTAGGTCCTCCACTATAGAGAAATGAAGCAGAGGGAAGGGAAAAGGCAGTACCAGTCAGAGCACCCACTACAAGAGGTACCCTGCCCAACAAAGAGATTGATATCTACTGGTATAGTAGACCTCAAAGTCTTACGTGGTAAACCTCCCAGTTGGTTACTTTTGCCTCCTAACTATCACACTTCTCCTCTACTCTTCCCCCTTCCCTCTCCCTTTTTCTCTCTCCTCCCCCCTTTCCCTCTTCCTCTCCCATCAGGATTCCCAGGAGGAAAGAAAGTATAATGGGTAACAGCATCCTATAAGGGGCAGGTAGCCTCCTCAACTTCCTAAATGATAAAACCCCAAGGAACATCAAAACCTCTGAATCACTGTTAGACTATGACCTTCCATAACTCCCAAAGTCCTTTATCCTGGAAGCCTCTCTTTCTACCTGCTAGGATTTTGAATACCTATTAAGCCATCAATTCCTCAGTCTAGAACCTTGACCTGTACTCTAGATCCGAGCTCCCTTCCCAGTTCCCTGCCCTCATTACCTGCTCCTGTTTGATCTGGATAAGAATCTTATAAACACCTACCTAGCTTCAATCAAGTTGGGCATTTAACTCCATCCAGAACCCTAGCAGACTGCCCCGTGTCCATCTGCCTTGAAGACACCCTAGTTTTGTGATTTTCTCCCAAGTCTGCTTGCTTCATTTTCTCTCCATCTACTCTGTATCATACTACTATCCAGTGATACTCCACCCACCAACCATGCTTGTTCTTTCCTTAGAAGCCTAATGAGCCAGTGCTATAAGAAGCAGCCCTATAAAGAGGTAGAGAGTCGAAAACAGAAGAGTAGAAATATTGGTGAGGGGAAAGAAGAGATTTCCTTGTAGGAAAGAATATCTCAGGGCTCCTTCAAAGAAACTTTCCTTAGGGTTAGCTGAAGGTGGGGAGAGTCTTTGTCAGCCCTAGTTCAAAGTCAAAGCTGGAAGATTTAGTGACAGGCAGAACACATGGGCCGACTACCTAACAATATAGCTATTCCAGTTTAAGACAACTATGGGAGGTAGTAGAAAAGGTGTGGAGTTTGGAGTAAAAGAACCTGAGTTTGAATCCTGCCTCTGTTATCAATTATATGTTCTTAGACCACACCCTTTACCTCTGAGGGTTTCAGTTTCCTCATCTAGAAAATGAAGGAATTAGACTAAATTGCCTTTGAGATCCTTTTTTTAATCAGCTGTGATTCTTTTCTATAAGGTTCTTACTAGCTTGAGTTGCTCAAAAGACAATCTGGACCAATAATGCTTAAGGTTATCCATGGGCCCATATATTGACTAAAAGGCAAGGGTCCTTAACATTTTTGTTTCTTAGTTCCCTTTGGTAGTCTGGTAAAGCCTATGAACTCCTCTCAAAATTATGTTTTTAAATATATAAAATAGGAGTATCAAAGAAACCAATTATAATGAAATAATGTTAAATTTCTTTAAGTTCATGAATCCAAGATTAAGAACTTCTTTAAATTTATAATATACAGACACTTAATTTAGTCCTACAATGTTAGATATGAAAGGATCTTAGAGGTCAGCAGGCCCAATCTCTGAATCAATGTGGAAATTACTTCTATAGTACTTCTCACACATGGGCATTCAGCTTCTGCTTGAATACTTCTGAAAACATCAAGCTATCTACTTAACAAAATAGACCATTCCAGTTTTTAACAACTCTGATTTTTCAATAATTTTTCCCCAGAAGCAAATAGGCCTTCCTATCTCTTCTCCCAGTTGGCCCTAGTTTTGTCTTTCAGAGTTACACAAGATAATTCTGATCCTTCTTCTAAGTTGCCAGCATAGCATTTAATATTAATTGGCTCAGAATGAATATAAATAGCAATTGTTTATGTTTTAGACAAGAACCCTGAGGGTCTTCCCCTCCCAGATTGATTTAAAATATACATATATATATATATATATATATATATATATATATATATATATATATATATATATATATAGGAGTGGCTAGGTGGCCCAGTGAATAGAGCACGGGCCCTGGAATGAGGAGGACCTGAGTTCAAATTCAGCCTCAGACACTTAATACTTACTAGCCATGTGACCTTAGGCAAATCACTTAACCCCAATTGCCCTGCTTCCTCCCTCCAAAAAAAAAGAAAAAAAAAAGAAAAATATATATATGTTTTTGACTAGGAAAAGAGGCTATTATCTGTCTTAATTCTTATTAAACCTTAATCACTAAATGGGTGCTTGCCTCAGTCAAACTGATACCTGTTAAAGACCTTAGCTTGAAAAGACCTGTTGTGCAGAGAATGAGAGTGAGCTGAGACCTGGATTCAAGGTAAATTTAGGTGTGGATTTATTGATTAAGCTTTCGACGGCCTGGAGTATAACTCAAATCAGGCAGCCCCAAATTGGGGTACACAAAGTGCTTATAAAGGCTAAAACCACAAAAACCACAACTGGGGAGGGGAACTAGCATAAGCAATGATGCACAGAAGCCAAGAATTGCCATTGATTAGATCTATAGCTCAGGGCTAATTTGGAAAGATGGTGCAAGGGTATAAGGGTGCAAGTTTTCCTGGAAAGGGGTCCCTCCTAGAACAGGGTGGAGGGTAGAGGGTGAAGGGTTATTGGGTAATGGGGACAGGCTAGGGGTCATGTTCTGGCCAAAGGGTGTGAGGTGTTGAGTGATGAGGACAGGCTAGAGTCATGTTCTGGCCAAAGGATGTGGGGGACCCTGCTTGGTCAGCAGGAACAGAACAGGTGATGAGTTGGAGGGTGTTGGGTGATGGGGACAGGCTAGGATCATGTTCTGGGTAAAGGGTGTGGGGACCCTGCTTGGTCAGCAGGAACAGAACAGGGTGTTCTCTTCTTAAGATAAACTTGAACCATAACCCTGGACTATGCCTTAGGCAATACTCAGTACTATGCCTTAAGCTGTTTCAAACTATTACAGGGTATAGGATAGAGACAAAGACAAATATATAAAGGGGATTTATGGTGGGCTTCAAATCAGGAGATGGGTGATTTGGGTTTGGGCACAGCAGACCAAGGTCCCCCACTGCATCCTGGGCCATATCCAGTCATCCTGATCTATATCTGGCCACTGGACCCAGATGGCTCTGGAGGAAAAAGTCAGGCTGGTGACTTTGCACAGCCCTCCCTCACTTAAATCCAATTCACTTGCATGTCATGGCATCACCTTCCTGATATCATTATCCTTTTCACGAAAGAAGGACAAACAATAACAACAATAGCTTTTCAAATCATGGAACAGAGCTGTCATATTCCCTCTAAATCCTGCAACTGTTCTTCATATAATTGGGTTTCTGAACCCTTAACCATCCTACCCCTCTCCTTACAATACCCTAGTTCATCAAGATCACTCTGGTAAAGGGGCGGCTAGGTGGTGCAGTGAGTAGAGTGCTGGCCCTGGAGTCAGAAGGACCTGAGTTCGGATCCGGCCTCAGACACTCAGACACACAAACAAAAACCTAGCCGTGTGACCTTGGGCAAGTTACTTAACCCCAATTGCCCTCCAAAAAAAAAAAAAGATCACTCTGGTAGCAAGATGGAACTATAATATTCCAGATATAATCTGACCAGTATAGGGACTTTCCTAAAGAATTTCCAGGCTGGAGAATTAATGTGTGTGCCTGGGGCAACTATTTCTCCAAAAGTTTATTCCTAAAGTTCTAACTTTACGACTGCAAGTCAGGTGGCATCAGGGCAGCCTTTTTCATTCCTTGTTCTCTCTACTCCCTCTGACCTACCCTGAACAACCAAGCTCTTGGCTCTCAAAGACATCATATTTCCTAGTTATATTCAGAGTATAGAGCCAATTTTTCATGCTATTTCATAGCTCACTGATGGCCACAGAGGCTTTTGTACACCTGTACATATGGCATGTATACATACATACACAGACACAAAATCATGTCATATGAAGGGTCTAAGGAGAAGATAACTTACCAAGGAACATGATAACTGTCTCCCCATATATGAAGGGTTCTTGTGTATAAGAGGATCATTTGGACCAATGGGGAAAGCTTCTGGGAGATAGAGTTAGTTCAAAGAAGACCTTGTTATGCAAAACTAGAATGGACTATGTTGGGAAGTAGCAAATTCCCTGTCACTATCTGACCACCTCTGACATTTACTATATGCACTACCCTAGGCAAATAACTTTAACTTCTAGGTGCCCTAAGCAATTCCCTAGGATTTAAAAGAGATACCAGGGTACAACCTGGTACAATGAAGTGCTAGATTTGGAGTCAGAGAATCTAGGTTCAAATACTGTATCTATTAATTTACTACCTGGATGTCCTTGGTTAGCACAGTTAAACTTTCTGGGCTTTAGTTTACTCATCTATAAAATGAAGGGGCTGGATTTGACAAAAGTTTCTAAGGTCCCTTTCAACATGACATCTATGTCCCATGATCAAAGGAGGCAGCATGGTAGTGGATAGAAAGTTATCCTGGGAGTCAGGAAGCTTAGGATTCAAGTCCTACCACTTATAAATACTAGCTGTGTCACCCTGGGTAAGTCTCTACAGGCCTCTGCCCATATAGACTGGTTGAGATAGAGAACCTCAATAAGAGCTCCCAAAGCAGATAAAATCTCAGATCTGGTTTAAAAAAAAAAAATATCTGCCAAGTCATAGACAGTTTGTGATCTGTGTCAGTAGAGTGAGTTTCTAAACTGAGTTTCCTACACTTTGAGGAAATCACAGATCTAATCTAATTACTAATCTAATTCCTGAAGGCAAAGTTTCATAATACTTCCTCTTTGCATTGTGTATGACTATCCAAAGTCTTCAAGCCAGGATTGTAGAACATATGCATGAAGTAAGCACCTAAATTACAAGAAGAATTGGATTTTCTACAATTAAAAATATGAACATTTAGGGGCAGCTAGGTGGCAAAGTGAATAGAGCACTGGCCCTGGAGTCAGGAGGACCTGAGTTCAAATCCAGCCTCAGACACAACACAAAAACTAGCCTGTGACCTTAGGCAAGTCACAACCCCAATTGTCCTGCCTTCTCCCCTCCAAAAAGAAAAAAAAAGGAACATTTAGAAATAAATTTTAAAGTGTTCTTCCTTGTACCTTGGACACGTGGCAATCTAAGAGTCTGCTTTACCTTACTAGTACAGGCTCTGCCTACAGTGCCTACTTGTTATATGGAGGAGAGCAAAGGGTAATTAGACTGGAACCAAAAATCAAATGTTAAAACAGAACTGAAAAGGCTTCTGATAAGAAAGTGTCGAAAGTATGACTTTGCAATCTTCTGACTGTTTCAAAGAAAACAATTAACTAGACTAAACTAGAACCTTGTGTTTTCAAAACCCCGTTTCGATTCTTAAACAAATACAACTTAATGCAAATGATCAGAGAACACAATTCCTGATCGAGAATTGGACTGATTCTACATTCCTAAAGAAACCTTTTGCTGGCAGTCATTAATAAAATGACAGCCCTCCCCCACATCCCAAGTATGAAAAACTGTCTCAGAACTAAGAGTCTCAAGAGGGGATGGGTGTGTCCAAGTGGCTGATTTCAAAATTCATTCATAATGTGCATTCTTCTACAGGAAGTGTGTCCCTGGCTGATCTGAGACTTTCTACCCGATTACAGCAGCTTTCCTTTCAGAGATTTTTTTTTCCTTCTCAGTTAGATCTGGGACAGCTCATCTGAATCCAGAGGATGGATGTGTGGGTTCTGATCCACAAGAAGGCAGCAGTGAAAAAAAAAGGAGAAATCCAATAAAGAAAAGTAGTTTGAGATTAAGAATGATGAATATCACATTACAAATCTGTAAAGAATGACCCATTTTAGATGAGGGTCTTAAATCCATAGGAACTTCTTGGAGCAGAGGAGGATACCAATGATAATTTCTCTGCCTGAGGATTACTGAATGTCTTAAACCAGTTGGTCCCAGGTAAAACTCAGAAAATGTTTCCTGATGTGGTAGTCAGTCGTCCTAGGTAATGTGGAAGGAAAGCCCTTATACTTCATTCACCTCCATTCTAAATCCTCCACAACATTTCAAATGTCTGAATCACTCTTCCCGCCCGTCCGTCCCAGATTGCCCTGGTCTCTTCGGGTGGGGGAGGGAGGTGTTTGTGGAATAAATAGGAAAGAAAGTGAGGGAGTGGTGGGGTGGCAAAGCAATTTTTATCAGACGTCCCAGGTGGGAAAAGGAAGAGAGCCAATTGGATTCGACATCATCAGGCAATCAGCAGGACAGATGCTGCTTCTTCCCCTATCCCTTCTTATGGGGGAGGGGATAAATCCAGGCTTGCAGTTGTGCCCAGGGTTAGCGGTTGACTCACCTAGTCCTGTGCAAGCGTACGTTATTCAGAGAAACTCGACAAAAAGGAAAGTGAGGCAGCCTGCCTTCACCCACCTTACAAACTCTCACTTACTCAGGCAGCCTGTAGCAGAAGTAACTTTCTCCAAATGACCCAGCTTTCTCACCAGGCAGCTGCCCACTCAGTCCTACCTAGTTGCATAGGTCTGTGGAAGCCCCTAGATCCCCACTGGGTCCACTAAGTGGGCAAACGCCTGCTCCAGCGGGAGCCCAGTCTTTTTCCACCCACAGACCACAAATGCCCCCTCCCCCACCATCATATTAGGGCAAGGAGGTGGTGGGCAGGCAATAATTGAGGTCAAAGGCAGGAGAAAAAAGAACTATGACAGATAGTGTACTGGAGAAAAGGTGAAAGTGAGGGGAGGGTAGAGGAGGGGCTGCTCCAAACACAGCTGGAGCGCAGAGACAGTCGTCCCAGCTTACCTCTGCAGGGGAGGCGCTGGGTGGGCGCTCGGACTGAAGTACCTCTCACCCGGGGCGAGAGTTGATTCGACACTTGTGCCCACCCCTGGCCGCCCCTGGGGGCCCTGTGCTCCCGGGCGCCCCCATCCCTCCGGTCCGGCTCCCGTTCCCTCTCTTCCCTCCTCCCCACAGCTGCTGGTGACTCCTTCCTCCCGGCGAGCGTAGCCACCCGGCTATTTGTAACGGGCGCCAGAAAAGACGTCAGAAGAGAAACTCCCCACTAGTGTACCGCGGTTATTGGTGCCCGCGCTCGTTACTGGTTTGTTTCAAATTTAGGCGAAATCTCGAAAAGGAAACCGGAAGCCCTTCTTTTTCTTCTCTCCGGCTTCTTCATTCTCCCTCTGAGTCTCGTGGTGCTTCCCCAGCCCCCAAGCCCAGATTCTCCCTGGCCTGTGGCCACCGCTCCCCCTGCTTCACTGGCCCAGCTCGTGGGTGGGGTCGCCATCCTCCCACTTGGAGCAGCTTCCTGCACCCGGCAAAGATGCTCAGCTCAGAAGGAATGGGAGCGGCACTGGCACTGGCCAGACCCACAGGATAAGGGGCTGTGAGGCTTGCCTCTCCCACCTCACCTCCACTCCATCTTTCCTTTCTAGGGTCCCAAAATAACCGTGGCAGGGACCCCCATTTAATCTCCCGTTTGTCCTTTTGAAAGGTCGAAAAGCCCTCCTCCTTCCAGCCACGTGTACAAAAGTGTTCAAAATCCAGCCCACCCCTACCAACCAGGGGCTTCCCACAACCCTCTACACCTGCTTGCTGTTCAGTGGGGTGGGTCGGTGCAGAGACTGATAATGCCTGGAAAGGTGGAGTAAATGCAAATTTCTTCCTCGGAAAGAGGGAGAAAATCCTAAGACATCTTAGAAATATACAGAAAGTGTCCTTGGTGGACTTTAAGGCGAGTGACCAGCTTTGACCAACCTGGACATCCAGGACACCGGTTACAGGTGTGGAGGCAAACTTACCTGTTTCCTAATTAGGCAGAGCACCTGGCTCTGGTCCTGGCTCCTGGCCCACACAGCTGATTCCTTTTCTAGGTTTTAAGATAGAAGTGGGAGGGAGAGGGAAGGGGGGGAGGGGAGATGGGCAAAGGCACTGCTTCCCCTATTAGGATAGACTCTGAACAAGGGCATTACCTCACTTCATAGAGAATGGCTCTTAGAGAATATGGAAAAGTAATAGACCCAGCCCCCTGAAAAATAGGCACATTTCCAATAGAGAAGTCTCTTATATCCAGGAAATGCCTCAGGGTAAAAGGTGGATCTGACTACTGATCTGTGGTGATATTTATCTACAGAGCTGAGAAGACAGTATAGGTACAAAACTGAAAGGGGATGTAGTAGCAGCAGGAACTTTAGAAGAGGAAGAAGGAAAAAGGTCATTAGGTCTCACAAAAGTACTTTATTCTTTGAGGAGATTAACAGAGGGAAGATTCAAAGATGAAGGACAAATAACTGACACATTCATCTCTTTGGGACTCAATTTCTTAATTGATCAAATAAGGGGGTTGGACCAAGTGACCTCTAAGATCTTCTACAGTCTCTGGGTATTACAGTATAAGAGTATTCAGCCTGAAGATCCAGCAGTTCAATCAAGATTATTGTTTAAAATTTCTCTTTTAATTCTTTGTCCTCAATCACACTGACAGGGAAATAGCCACACTCCAGGAATTAGTGAAAAGGAAATTTGGCACACCAAAAATAATACCACAGGCCAGGGTAGGATTTTTTTCTCTTTTTTCTTTTCTTTCCTTTCATTTTTTCTTTCCTTTCCTTTTTTCTTTCCTTTCCTTTCCTTGTAGCTTGGGTTTGTTTTTTTAGAAGTTTTAATTTTGTTTTGTTTTTATAGATTAAGGTGGACTAGTTTGTTGGAGGTTTTGAGGGGCTTTGGGGAGGGGTGAGTATTAGTAATAATACCAATGGATTTCACTAATTTAGGGGATAGGAAACTTCTCTTACAACAAAACAGGCTATAACACTTAGAGTGGCAAATAAAGTGCTATTTTGCCCCACTCTGATACTAGAAAGATAATTAGGAACAACAAAAGTTAATTAAAGAACAATGAACCTCCTCACCCTGGCTTATGAGAAAGACCGGAGGGAGCCAGAGATGGAAAGTCCCATTAAAAAGAGGAAATATTTTCAGTAAGTCCCCAGAATTCCTGAATATGTCTGATTATCAGTGTTGAAGACAAGTCATTCATTGGTCTCTGGTGGCCAAAGGCATTACCTTTGGGGGGTTTGTGAGATGCAAGATATACTGAGATCCTATGGTGTCAGAGACAATTCCCCCCACCTTTCCTCCACCCCTTGCCCCTCAAAAAAACAAACAAACCACAAAACAGAGAAGAGTCTGGTGTGATGTGGCATGATAGAACTAGGCCTTTAATTTTACTTCTAGAAGGAACTAACTCCCAGATGAGAAAACTTCCTCTATCAATGCAGTTCTGAAACAGAGTAGTCTAGAATATTGAAAGGTTAACTGATTTCTCCAGGCTGACACAGTGCACATGTATCAGGGACAAGGTTGGAAGCCCTACCTCTTGGAAGCATCAAGTAACTGAAGGGAAATAATAGGAGATAAGCCTAGAAAGGTAAGGGAGTACCAGATTGTGAACATCTGTGATAATGTACAAGAGTGCATTTGACTTAGTAAATGTTGTCTTAGTCCAAATGATTAGGTTCTGAGGAAAACTGAGATTTGACAAATGGAGTATGTTCAGGGTTGCTTTGCTTGCATAGGGTTAGACACAGAAGTCAGCAGTCCCACAAAGGCTAATGAAGCCATAGTTGTTCTACATAGCACCCTAGCCCTGGTGAAGAAATACCTGATCCACCAGGAGTTGGAACTCCCAAGAACTTGGCTGAGGAACCAATTTCCCTAAGGAAGTGAATGAATGAAGGAATTATCATTTCAATAGATACTCTAGATCAGAGGTGGGGTGTGACCTTGAGGCTACATGAGGCCCATAGGTCCTAAAGTGCAGCCCTTTGAGTCCAAACTTCACAGAATAAATCCCCTTAATTTGTTCTGTAAAGCTTCCTCTATCAAGGCAGGTCTGAAATAGAGTAGTCTAGAATATATAGAGTCAATATCAGTCAAAAGGCCACACCCACTAACTGACTGGCTGGCTGACTGACTTGTAATGCTCATCCCAGGGTGTGGCAGCATGAGGTGCCAAGACCCTATGAATGTGAATAACACCAATTTTTCAACCTTGGATGCTAGATAAATAGTAATGCCACTGGCAAGTTATAATATAGTCAGAGGATTGGGTTTAATGGAAAGGATACAGAAATAAGCTCAGCTTTTAAATATGCTGAGCTTGAGGTGGAACATTCAGCTAAAGGTGTTATGTAAACATTTGGAGATGTGGGTCTAGAGCTCTGAAGAGAGGTCAGAACTACAAATATGGATTTGGGAATCATCTTCATGAAAGTGACCATTAAAATCATAAGAATGAATCAAGTTGCTAAAGGGCAAAGAGGAACTGGAGGCCAAGGACAGAACCTCCTTGGGCAACACTTATCCTTAAGGGTTAGGAATAGGACAGCAAAGAAATGTTGGTTTTCTCTTCTCAATTAGATTATAACTTTCTTGAGGATGAGGACCATGTTTTAAACTCTTTATATATCTTTTAGAGTTTAGCACAGTGCTGATCATATGGTATGAAGGAATTACACAACCTCAGAGTCAGAAAATCTTTCCAACTTGCACTAATAAGAATCCCTTTTACAATACCCCTGATAAGTGGTCATCTAGCCATTGTTTAAAGACCTATAGTAAAGGCAGGGGGAGGGAGGGATTCATGATCTTCTAAGACATCCCATTCAACTTTTGGGATAGTTCTAATTGTTAGGAATTCCTGAGTCTCCTGGTCAAAAGTGACTGTTGACAAGAGGAATTTCCTGCAACTATATTCTTTTAAGAGAAAATGACCATCAATGGGTGGATAGGTCCAAGCCATGTCCTGGCTTATCAGAAGACACGTACTAGGGCAGAGCCAAGATGGCAGAGTAGAAACAGGACTTCCTGGGGACTCCAGCTTCCACCTTCACCAATCCATGTAAAAGGAGACCCTGAACAAACTTTGGAGCTACAGAACCCACAAAATGACACAGAGAAACTAACCTCCCACTGAGGACAGCCTGGCAGCCCAGCAAGGAGCAGCCAGCTCAGCACTCTGGGAGCTGAGCCCAGGCCTGTGTGAGCCAGAGGTTTTAGCCCCAAGGCAGGCCTGACCAGCAGCCAGCTGGAGGGACTCCAGAACACCAGCAGCTGTGGCCATTTCCAGAATTATCAACACATAGATGCTAAGGACAAAGTGAGAGGTCAGTGCACTGTGGACTTTCTTCTCGCCCTGTGAGAAGCTGCTGAGATGCTTAGGCACAGCCAGCACCACTGTTACAGCTTCAGCTCCTGGCCTGCAGACTGTAGAGAGACAGGGAGACCAGTCTAGGGGGTAATTGCTCTTGCTTTAACCTTCTTGGATCTGGATTGTTGTCTGGGGTGGAGGTCCTGGGGTGTGTGACCAGCTTGCCAGAGTGTGTGGAGGCTTCAGAGAGGGCACCCAACTAATAACTCCAGCAGCTGAGAAAACCCCAGCATTTGGGATGGAAGCTCCCCTGTCTGGTGGCAGAGTCCTACTGTGGCAACAAGCCCAAAAGTCAAATAATTGAGTGGCAACATGCCCAGGCAAAGGAAATAAAATAAACAGAAAAATTCAACATTAGACTCCTATTTTGGGGGCAAAGAGGATTGAAGCATGGAACAGGAGGAGGACTGTGAAGTCAGAAATCCTGCACCAAAAGCCCCAAATGAAAATATGAGCTGGTTATAGGCCATAGAGGACCTTAAGAAGCAAATAAGAGAAGTGGGGGGAAAATTGGGAAGAGAAATGAGAAAGATGCAAGAAAATTATGAAAGGGGAGTCAACAGTCTGACTGAGGAAAATAACGCCCTAAAAAATAGAGTAACTCAAATGGCAAAAGAGGCTGAAAAAGGCAATGAGGAGAGGAATGCCTTAAAATGCCAAATTTGCCAGATATTAAAAGAATCTCAAAGGCTCACTGAGGAACATCTTTCCTTTGGATTTAGAATTTGGATTTAGAAAGGGAAGCTAATGACTTTGTGAGAAATCAAGATGCTGTTAAGCAGATCCAAACAAATGAAAGAATAGAAGGCAATGTGAAATATTTCATGGGAAAAACCACTGACCTGGAAAATAGATCCAGGAGAGATAATTTAAAAATCATTGGACTACCTGAAAGCCATGATCAAAGAAAGAACCTAGAAATAATCCTCCAAGAAATTCTCAAGGAAAACTGCCTTGATGTTTTAGAACCAGAAGGCAAAATAGAGGTTGAAAGAATCCACCGATTACCTCCTGAAAAAGATCCCCAAAAGAAAACTCCTAGAAATATTATAGCCATGTTCCAGAATTCCCAGATCAAGGAGAGAATATTGCAAGCAGCCAGGAAGAAACAATTTGAATATTGTGGAAACATAATTAGGATAACATAGGATCTGGCAGCTTCTATACTGATGGATCGAAGGGCCTGGAATATGATATTCTGCAGGTCAAAGGACCTGGGATTAAATCCAAAAATCACCTACCCAGTAAAACTGACTATCATGTTCAGGGTAAAATATGGTCATTCAGTGGATTAGAGGACTTTCAAGTATTCTTGAAGAAAAAACCAGACTTGAATAGAAAATTTGACATTCAGAATCAAGAAGCAAGAGAAGCATGAGAAGGTAAACAGGGTAAAGAAATCATAAGGACCTTATCAGAGTTGACCTATTTACATTCCTACATGGAAAAATGATAATTGTAACTGATGAAATATATATATATATATATATATGTGTGTGTGTGTGTGTGTGTGTGTGTGTGTGTGTGTGTGTGTGTGTACATATATATGTGTATATATATACACATATATATGTATATATAGCCTTTATCAGAAGGTATAACAGTATAAGAATACATATGTGAATATATATATTTGCAGATACACATAGATAGAGGGCACAGGATCAATTGAATAGGAAGGGATGATATTTAAAAGGTGAAATCAAGAGGTGAGAGAGGAATATAATGAGAGGAGATGGGGAGAGACAGAATGGGGCAAACTATCTCATATAGAAGAGGCAAGGGAAAATGGGTACAATTGAGGGGAAGAACAGGAAGGCATAAGGGAATGGGTCAATCTTATAATCATTGAATTTGGCCCAGGGAGGGAATGACATATACAGGAAATAGGGTACTCTCCTACAGGAGAGTAGTGGGGAAGGGGATGAGAGGGGGGATGAGGGAAGGAAGGGCAGGCTGGGAGGGAGGGAAGTAGGAAGCACACACTTTTGAAAAGGGGCAGGACCAAAGTAGAGAATAGAACAAGTGGGAGGTGGGATAGGAGGGAGGGAAATATAATCAGTCTTCTACAATATATCTACTATGGTAATGGTTTGCATTAGCTACACATGTACAACCTATATTGAATTGCTTATCTTCCCAGTAAAAGGGTGGGTGACAAGGGAGGAAGGGAATGAATTTGGAATTCAAAGTTTTAAAACCAAATGTTTAACATATATATATATATATATGTATGTATATGTATATGTATATGTATATGCTGTTGTTAATGCCATTTTACATGTAATTGGGAAATAAGAGGAGGGGATATCCTGGGGGACTGCTATTTTGGGGAGGTGGGTAGGGGAAAAATGGGGAGAAAATTTGTAACACAAAAACTGACAGAAATGAATGAAGAAAAACAGAAGTTAATAAAGCATTTTAAAAAAAGAAGACGTAGTGAGAGTGTTCTTGAGACAGTGTAGAGCTGAGGTGATGGTAAAATAAGAGTTGTAATAGTCTCATTTTTAAGTCTTTGTCAAAGTGCACTTCTAAATGTTTTGCAATGTAAACATTTCTTTTGTTCAGTAAATAAATAGCTTTCCTATACCTGATATACAGTGTATATTAAGTACCTTTTTAATCCCTTTAGGGGAGAGCCTATGAGCAAAGCAGAATTGTGGTAACTCAGAAGAAAATGAGATGTGCACATTTAGAAACATTGCCCTCCGAAATGGTCATATGGACTATTTGTGCCCAAGCTGTGGTATTGATGTGCTCAGCCACAGCAGGACACACTGTACATCAACCCCTGTATCATGATGTCATTTTGGTCTTCTTCAAGCACAAAAGATAAACAACAGGGGAGACCCTAAACATGAGTCAAACCTAAACTTTAGATGATATTCTCCAGGGCTGATACATAAAAAGTGAGGGACAATGACAAGAACCTTATCCTTCTTCTTAGAGGCCAGGTTCTCCTAGGACTGAATGAAGTCCACATGAGCCTAGAGCTGGACCTCCTAATTAAATAGTACATGCCCAGCCTGCCTTGGATAATGGCACTTTGTTATCACATTTATATTAATATTAAAATTTCAACTTGTCATGAGCAGAGAGAAGCTAGCCCTATATTTTCCTTTTACTAAAATGAATTAACCTATTTAGGAAATCTCTTTATTGTCAATGGGAAGTCAAACTAACCCTTTGTTTTGCCTTCCTTTACCCTATGTGTTAAAGACTTCTCTTCTCCAATCTAAACATTCCCAGGTGCTTTATTTCATCATCATCTGGCATGATCTCAAGGCTTTTTGATGTCTTGGTCATCTTCCTCTGGATCTCCAGCTTCTCAGAGTTTTCCCAATAGTAGGTTCTTAATAAGCAGTAATTATCAGAAGAGTTGTATCATAGAACTTTCTCTCTGCTTCCCAAATGCTCCCAATATGATGGATCATTGGATATAAAGATGAAAGGGACCTAAAATATCATGTCACCCAAATCATATCTCTGGCCAAATCAGTTGCTCTTTATGTTATATTACCCTGACTTATTTGGACTTTAGTAATTATAAAGTAAATTAGATTAAATGCATTTCAGAGCTAGCAAATTAGAACCCATATCTTTCTTTTGTTTATTAAATTAAACATTTTAGCTATGAAAGTATATTCTTGTGAGTAGCGTTATATACTTAACTCTATGTGGCCTATAGCTAGGCCATCTCCAGTTGTCTCAATCTACATCTAGTCACTGGATCTAGATGACTCCAGAAAAGAAAGTGAAGCTGGTGACTTTGCATAATCCTCCTTCCCTTAAATCCAATTCACTTGCAAGTCATGGAATCATCTTCCTGATGTCATGGTGCTCTTTGGGAACGAAGGACGAAGCACATCACACAAATGTGACCTATATTCAAAATGAAATTGTATAAAATTTTGATACATAGAGATAGGAGGGTGCAATGGAAGAGAGAGGGCACCGAAGATGAAAGGGCCAAAGACAAAGGCTTGAGGCCAGTCCTAGTTTCATTCACTCATTTATAACAAATTCAGTTAAAAAAATCTTTTCACCAATGGCAGCAACTCAATTAGCCAAAACTGCACCTAGAACAAATTAAGTTGAAGGATGGGAGGACAATTGCCTTAGCTAGGAGCACATTCCAACTCCAGGTGGTGTTACGTAAAGAAAATGAGACATGTTCCTCAGTGAGTCCTGCTGGGGAAATTTTGATCCATGCCTCTAGAAGACCTAGGAAGGAAGTATGGAAACACTCCTCCCCAAAAGGATGCATGTATCCCTTCCTGGGGAAGAAATGGGAGGTCTGGGAGATGCCAGAACTCTGGGGCCAAAGCTCTCAGTGCAGTACACTGGTTTCAACTCTGCACTCAGTTGTATTTTTTTTAATCCTATATTCAGATGGAAAGTGGCATTATACCATAATTAAACTTGGGGTGAGAAGGGCACATCCATAAACATAATGAGAACTTAAAACACAAAGACAATCATTGGATGCTTATAGTCTTCACTGACCCCCAGTAACCTCTTGTAAACTCTCCCTTCAGACTGTGGGAAAAGGTTGGGAGTGAGTGAAGTGTGTCATACTATTAAATTATAATCCAGTCAGGGCCCACGAACCAAGTGAAAGAAAGATCTTTTGTTAGATAATTCACCCCAGATATAATACTACCTTTGAAACTGTAAAGCACACTTTTTGACAAAAGAAATAACTTTCCCAGAAATAAATTACCTTCATGAAAGCATATTCATGTTTCCCCTTTATTTTGGGCTTTACGAATTCAGGTAAATTGCCTTGCCTTTTCACATTTCCACACTGTTATTCATTTCTCTTTTGTTTTATAACCAAGTCCATGATCTAGTCTGATGAATCTTCAAATTCCTCTTTTTTTCTCCAATATTTGCTCTTATGCTAGCTGGAAATAACCCTTTCATTGACAGTGATAAGACATATTCCTCTCCTGGGAGTCTTAGTTCACATCACACACACACACACACACACACACACACACACACACACACACACACACACACATCCCACAGCATTTCCTCAATCTATTAATCTCCTAACCCCTTTACAAAAGGAAATGAGGTTAATTTGGCATGGCATGTTCTCATAACAATAAACTCTAAAGTGATATTCAATTCAATATCATTTGGTAATTCAGAAGGTCCTTCAGAATTTTGTGATGCTTCATTACAAAAAAAAAATTATACAGTGCTAGTTATGTAACATTTCTTGCAGATAGCGTTGTACAGTGGTTACAGTGCTAGATGTGAAATCAAGAAGATCTGCCTTCAAATCTATCTCCCATGTTTACTCACTATGTGACCACAGGCAAGTCATATAAACTCTCTGAGCATTACTTACTTTATCTGTGAAATGGGGGCGGTCATGCCTGTAGTACCTATCTCAAAGGGTTATCATGAATCTCATATGGGATAATTAGTATAAATATGGGATATTAGCAAACTTAAAAACACTATGTCAGTTGGTATTTCTGGATGACTGGATTCTGAATAGTTGACTATATTTGATGAAGAAAGCTCTTTCACAAATCCCCTCCCCCCACTGGGCTTCCATATTTACTCATCCCTTTTCTTATTTTGTCCATTTCTTACATATTCTGTTATTCTCTCTCCTCACTCCCTGAAGACTTCAGCCCTATATTTGTAAGCTACACTAGAGATATAGCAAGGACCACAGTGGAAGGGGTCCATGTCATTGATCCCAGGCCTCAGTGGTTCAGTGAATGGAGAAAGGGGCAATATGGATGTTTCTGCCAAAGCGAGCACCCAGAAACTGGTGAGCATGAGAAGGAAAAAGAGCATTGGAGCAGGACTAACAATATCTATCTGGATTCAAATCCTGGTTCTGCTAGTTACTGTTTGGTTTGGGGCAAACCACTTCCCCTTTCAAGACCTTGGTTTCCTCACCTATAAAATGAAAGCATTGGATTATATGACCTCTAAATCCCCACCTGGCTTTAAAATTACTCTACTATCAAGAAATGAGTCAGGAAAGTCAAAAAGCAGAGACAGGATGTCATATCTGAACATGAGAGGGGACTAGCAAGAGGTGAGTTTTAGGGTTCCGGTTTGAAATGTTTAAAGTCAGTAAGAAAACAAATATTCTAGGTAGCATAGTGCCATTTCAACTTGTAGAATTTATTAGCCTCATGAATACATGCAAGTTTAAAAGCCCAGCTATGTGTAACCAGGAAATAAGATAAACAGGCAATGGGGTATAGAAATCCATCTTGTCCCACAAAGGAAGTAAGGGGGAAGGGGCTAAGGGGGAAAAATAAAACAGAATAAAATACAAATTAAATTAAATTTTTAAAAAGTCCAACTATGCACGACTGGACTCTGCCCTTCAGACTCACACAAATTCTCTTTGATCTATCATCGTGGCTGCTGCTTTCCTTGACTTTTTTGTATTTACATGAAGTGAAGAACAAAACTATTAACAACTCACCCCTTCCAGGAAGTTTAGTTGTAATAACCAATACCCTTCCTGGAATTAGCTTAGCCCTTTATCATTTGAGATCATATAGCTACAAAATACACAAGTTGATTCATTTATTCAAGAAGTATTCATTAGCATCTGTAACATAATAGGCACTATGCTAGTTGGGGATACAAAAAGAAAACAGTTCCTGTCCTTAAGGAGCTTAGCCTATGTTCTATGGAAGCAAATCATATGTACACAGATAAGTAAATACTGATATATATATATATATGTGTGTGTGTGTGTGTGTGTGTGTGTGTGTGTGTTTGTATACACATGTGTATATATGCATGTGTATATACATATATTGATATCTAGATATCAATTTTTATATTTAGCTGTAAATATAGATATGTGTGATACATACACACTTACATGATCTGCAGATATATTCATGAACATAACCTGCAGACATGTTCATGTTGTGGAACATGACACAATATAAACTCACTTTGATTAAATACAGACTTTGTTGGATATTCACTTTCTTTGAATTCTATCCTCTGTCCTGCCTTAGGCTATATTTCCTCCCTGCCCTACCCTGAAATCTTGCTTCAGTAGCATTATGAACCTACACACACACACACACACACACACACACACACACACACACACACCCCAAAGTAAGTTCAGGGAGGAACCAAAACTATGAGGATGGATAAGAAAAAGTCTCTCTTTCAGTTGGCACCTGAGCTGAATCTTGAAGGAAGCTAGGGATTTCAAGAAAGAGAGATAAAAAGGAAGGGAGTGTTTTCAGGGAATAGGGACAGTTTGTATAGAGCAATGGAGATGGAATGTGGAAAATGGAAATAATAGGTCAGTTTGGTAAGAATATTGAATAATTGAGGGGGAATAATGAGCAATCACTCTGGAAGGATAAACCAGAGCCAGAAACAGAAGATTTTAAATGACAAAGAAGTATTTGCATTTTATTCTAGAGACAAAATTGAGGTTTCTTGGGCAAGGAGATGTCATGGTAAGAGCTGTGCTTTAGGAATATAAGTTTGGTAACTAAAATAAAGGAAGCAAGGAGACTAATAAGGGCCAGGCCTATGGTGGTATCTATATGTGTGTGATAAGAAAGATATGAATGTGTGGAGTGTCATAGAGGCTGAACGGGCAGGGCTTAGCAACTGCCTGGATGTGAGGGGTCCTAGAGAGGGAAGAGTTCAGAGTGACTCAAAGGTTGTGAAACTGGTTAACAAGATGGATAATGGTAACCTCAATAGAAACTGAAGTAGGGGTGGGTTTGGAAGTGTAGTGGATTTAGAGAGAAATATAAATGATGTCTGTTTTGGACACAGTTTCACATTATGATCTAAGAGAAAGAAGGCTGGCATGAGAGGCAGGAGACCCAGATTCTTATGATTCTGCTACTTAATAGCTTCATGATCTTGAGTTAGTCATTTCCCCTCTTCAAGTCTCAGGTTCATCACCTGTAAAATTAAGGAGGTGGATTTGATGATCTCTAAGGTTTCTTCCAGCTCTAACTTTCTAAGATTCTGTCATTCCTTATTTCTTGTACCCATGAGCCCCTAAAAACCAAAACTTGCTCTTGTCTACCCCCAGCTTAAATCTGAAATAGAAATGCTCTAACTCAGGGTTGTATTTCAATGGGCAGCAATGCTGAAAGAAGCAAATCTATATAAGCTGGATATAACTGGTTCTTAAATTGCATTCCTCCACCTATCTGTTTAATTACGCACCCTTAGGCAGCATTATTTACACCACACACACACACACACACACACACACACACACACACACACACTTGAATCTGGAAAAAGAACTAATTCATTCTTTCTATTACTCAATTGTCTTAAAATGTGATGGGGGAAATCTGAGTTCATGACGGATTACCACCTATTATGGAGTATTGCTGCTAACTTTTCTTGAACCTTTGTGACTCAGAACTGAAGTTTTGTAATCTCAACCAGGAAGGCATTCATTTTTGAAGATTTGTTGCTCAAAAATAATTTTCTAGTCCTGTAAGCCTTCTTAATTGTTATAATCACTTAATCATTGCTGCAGAGGGATCATTAAATCAAATTACTCCACTTATCCAGTAATATAGTATGCAAAAAGCACAAAGAAATGTGAGTTTTAAAGCAGGACTAGACAAAATCAACTGTGGACAAAACTTACAAACTTCATTAGATTATTAGCATTTTAAACCTTTGCTTTCTCTCATAGAATTTCCACAGCCAAGCAGAAGTTTTACTAAAACCATATGCACTCTTAAGGCAAACACTCAGATCCCATCTCGACATTCTATGCTGGGAAAGAAACAAGCAATTACCCTGGTCTGCCTTCTTTTAGACACAGCTGTTTTTAGGCAGCAGCTGGGAGCTGTCCACTGCTGAAGTTCACCCTGGGGTACAAGGAGTTGGGATTAGCAATACAGCCCTAGGTTTTACAAACCTGCAGATACATGTTCATATTCTAGAAAGTGACACCATATAAACTTGCTTTGCTCAAATTCAGATTTTATTGGACAACCACTTTCTTTGAACACTACCCTGCCTTGGACTATATTTCCTCCCTGCCCTACTCCTTAAATTTTACTGCACTTGCATTGTGAACATAATCAATGGACATAATTCCTGTCTCACACCCCCCTTCCCAGCTGCATTGTATTTCATCTTCATTATTCCAGTAGCTGACCTTTCTGTTCTGTAGGATCTTCCTTTTGTTTCTGGACCCATAGGAGCAGACTTTACGGCTACAGACATTATTGTCCTAGTTATCCCAGCTCAACTACACTGAACACTGGGAGACTTCCACTATAGCCCTTGGTTTGTTCCACCCAGACCAAGTCAGAGGTAACAACACATTTAAAATGGGAATCTCTTCAGGTAGTCACAAAGGTGAAAACCAATCATATATTTCTTTATTTTTCTTTCTTTCTCTCTAGATTAAGTGTGCCTCTCTCACCCAAGGTATAGGTATATGGGTTATTCACTGACCCAGCTCAGTTTCAATTAGCACATAATTAGGAGAATGAGGATAGTTAGTATTCATATAGTATTTTGAGGTTTGCAAAGTGTTTTGCTAATATCTATTTTTTTTTCATAAGAACTCTGGGTGGTAGGTGCTATTATTATCACTATTTTACAAATGAGAAAACTAGCACAGAGAGGTTAAAATACTTTCCCAGGTCATCTAGCTTTTAATTGTCTGAGGCTTTTAATTGTCAAGACTTATAGACCCCCAAGTCCAACATTCTATCCACCTAGTTGCCTCAGAATCTTTGATCTGCTTCATTTCCAATCTGGGCATGTTCACCCCTCCTTTGGCAAACTGGTTCCCCCACACTTCTAGTATTTACCATTTTAATGCTATACTTATTTCAGCCACCCAATCATTTTAGCCCATTGAAGTTTAGAATTCCTAAACTCAAGAGATCCACTAGTCTCAGCCTGGTAGCTGGAATTATAAATGTGCACCCACCATGCTCAGCTTCCAATCAAACATATCTACACATCACTCCCTCTTTCTTCTATGTCTCTCCTCTCTCTTTGAATGAAAATGATAGGCTTTTTAGAGCTGGGAGGGAATTTAGAGAGTTGTTTAGTCATGGAATTATAGAATATAGACTTGGAAGTAGTCTTAGAAATCATCTAAAATAGGTGCCTATCAATTGGTGAACAGTTATGTTAATATAATGGGCTTTTACTGTACCATAAGAAATTACGTATATGGAGAATTGAGAGAAACCTGGCAAGATGTATAAACTGATTCAGAGTGAAGTCAGCAGAACTAGGAACATTCAATGGTTAAAACAATATAAATGGGAAGAATGCTAAGATGAAACTGACACTATGTAATAATAATGATCAAGCAGGGCTCCAGAGAAGAGTTGAGGAAATTCACTTCTGTGTTACCCTCAACCTCAGAGAGGGAGTCACATATGTGGGTTATTGTATATACCATCATATATGATCTGATAGATGTTTGGTTTTAATAATTTTTTTCTTTTTTATAAGGTAAGGGTCAATAGATAAAGGAGTGGATATATAGTCATTCAAGAGGATAATGTAAAACCAAAAAGCATTAATTAAAAATAAATAAAATGGGAAGGGGAATGGAAATCATCTAATGTAACTGATCATTTTAGAGCTGAGAACCTTTAGGTCCTGCATGGTAAGACAGTTGCCTCAGGTCATGCAGATTGTAAGTAGCAAAGCTGAGTCAAGAACTCTTGACTCCAAATCAAGCACAAGTCCTATTCTTCCATAGTCCCTTCATATATAAACTCAGAGAGGTATCATAAACAAAGAGCAGCACATTTAGAGTGA
Source organism: Gymnobelideus leadbeateri (assembly GCA_011680675.1). Taxonomy (NCBI): domain Eukaryota; kingdom Metazoa; phylum Chordata; class Mammalia; order Diprotodontia; family Petauridae; genus Gymnobelideus; species Gymnobelideus leadbeateri. Next base: position 84,003 of record WOXC01011340.1, on the reverse strand, counting down.
GAGGTTCCAGATGAGAATCTTGGCTGCCATTTCATCAGTCAATAAGTAAACAACCATTTATTAAGTATCTACTATGTGCCAAGCACTGTGTTAAGCAGTGGAGATACAAAGAAAGGCAGAAGACAGTCCCTGCTCTACAGGAGCTCACAGTCTAGTGGGGCAGACAATATGCAAACAACTATTCAGAAACAAGATATCTACAGGATAAGATGGAGATAATCAACAGAGAGAATGCATCAGCACTAAGAAGAGTTATAAAATACTTCTAATAGAAAGGGGTATTTTAGCTGGGATTTAATGGAAGCCATATTGTAGAGATAGGGAGAAAGAGAATTCTGGGCATGGGAAATAGTGAAAATGCCCAGAATTGGGAAATGGATTGTCTTGTGCAAGAAACAGAAAGGAAGCCAATGTCACTAGATTTCAGAGTACAGGAAGGGGAATAATGTATATGAAGATTTGAAAAATGAGAGTGGGTCAGGTTAGAGAATTTTACTCTGGAGGTGACAGGGTACCATTGGTCTTTATGACATAGAGGAGGGACATATTGAGATTTGTGCTTTATAAAGATCAGCTTTTGGTGGCTCAGTGAATAGAGCTCTGGTCCTGGAGTCAGGAGGACCTGAGTTCAAATTCAGCCTTGGGCAAGTCACTTAACCCCAATTGCCCTGCCCTCCCCTCTCCAAGAAGGAAAAAAAAAAGATCAGCTTTTCAGTTGAGTAGAAGATAGACTGAAGAAAGACAAACCAGTAGGCAATAGTAGTCATCCAATTGAGAGGAAATGAGAGTCTGCACCAATGCTGTAATGGTGTCAGTGGAAAGAAAGGGGCACACACAAAAGCTGTTACAATGGGAAAATCAACAAGATTTGGCAACTGATTTGGATATGGGTGGGGAAAAAGACTAAGAAGTCAACAATGACACCTAGATTGCAAATCTCAGTGAGTAGGAGGATGGTGGCACCCTCAACAGTAATAGGGAAGTGAAAAAGAAGGGAGAGCTTGGAAGTGGTAACAATGGGGAGCAAGGAGTATACCATGTCTCCCACCTCAACTGCTGAGTCGGGGGAATAATTAAATGTGCAACTTGTGCTGGAAAGAGTGGTCAAGGAGGCGATATCATCAGGAGACAGCCAGGTCTAAGAAAGAACTAAAAGATGGGAGTGAGAAAAGAAAATATTTAAGATAAAAGCAAGTTTGTTGCCTATGAAGCAGGCAATGGGAGACAGAGAATGGGATATGAACAGAAGCTAAGGGTTCAGTATCACTGGGATGGAGAGGGTATGACTGAGAGGAGTTTACTAATAATTAAGGAATAAGTTAAGACAGGTTATCTCTAGGAGTTTAGTCTCAGAGTGGTCTTCTTGGGACATTAGGCAGCTCCACAGAGAGGGAATCAGTGGGGAAACCAATAGGATGACTCTTCTCTCCTTTCCCTGAAGGCAGGCATGCAAGCTAAGCCAGGCCAAGGAAGAGGGAACACAATGGAATGGCATTTCTCTCCAGGCCAGGCAGGCAGGAACAGGAACAGAAACAGAGCAGGCCAGGAGGTAGATGGGAGCATGTTGGCATGGTGTTTGTATGTTTGTGTGTTTGTGTGTGTGTGTGTGTGTGTGTGCGCGCGCGTAAGATGCCAGGCCCAAAATTTCTGCCTATAAAATATTTCTGCCTATAAATTGGCTAGATGACCTCTAAGGTCCCTTCTAGCACTAAATCTGTGGCTCTATATTTACTATATTGTTTTGTATAACTTTTCCTAATTTTTACTTCTATTTTCTTAGTTCTTTTTTACCTTTTTATATTCTAACCAAGTCACCTTTCAGAAAAATGCCAATCATTGAGAAGGCAAAAAAATAAATTTCAGTAGCTGATATTTCAGAAATGTGGCAAATACCTTAAAGAAGTTTGTTCAAGGGATTATGTCTCACATGGGGTAGAAATCATGCTTTAATTGGACTCTTCCTTCCCTCCACTTATTTCTCCCCTCTTTTTGTGTTCTGTGTTTGTGTTTTGAGATATTTCTGCTGGTCCTGTGTGTGAGCGGGACTGACAAGGCTGATGCAGTCATAGCTAGAGGCTGTGGTCATTATTTGTATGCTCCTCTGCTGCTTGTATTGTCTGCTTAATTCCCAGGGCACTATGATGCACACAAACTCAAAAAGAGCCATTCCTGTTCTAGAGAGCCTGAGCCTAACAAGCACTCTATCATGATATACTCTGGTAAATAAACACAAAAATGAAGTTTTAAAAATACTTCACAAACACTGTAGAATGATTAGAGATACAGACAACCAATGACAATAATAAGCAGAGTTGTATCTAAGACAGGGTGACTAGAAATTATTTACCTCTGGGCCCTGGAATTTGAAGCACAAAAGATTTTTTAAATCCTGCTTTTGAAAGACTCTTTGATGCAAATTAAAACAACTCTGAGGTTGTTTTAATAACACCTATGAGATTGGCTAACATGACAAAATAGGAAAATGATAAATGTTGGAGATGTGGGAAAATTGGAATGCCAATGCATTGTTGGTGAAGTTGTAAACTGATCCATCTAGGCATTCTGCAGAGCAATTTGGAACTATGCCCAAAGGGCTATAAAATTGTGGATGCCCCTTGATACAGCAACACCACTACTAGGTCTGTGTCCCAAAGAGATCATGAAAAAGGGGGAAAGACCCACATGTACAAAAATATTTATAGTGACTCTTTTTGTAGTGACAAAGAATTGGAAATTAAAGGGATGCCCATCAATTGGGGAATGGCTGAACAAGTATGAATGTAATGGAATATAAATGTAATGGAATACTATTGTTCCATAAGAAGTGACTGGGCAGTTTTCAAAAAAACCTGGAAAGATTTACTTGAACTGATGCTGAATGAAATGAGCAGAACCAGAATATTGCACATAGTAACAGCAACATTGTGCAATGACCAACTTTGATAGATTTAATTCTTCTCAGTAATACAATGATCTAAGACAATTCCAAAAGACTCATGATAGAAAATGCTACCCACATCCAGAAAAAGAACTATGGTGTCTGAATGCAGGTCAGAGCATACTATTTTCTTTTCCTTTTGTTTTTTTGTTTTTTCTCTCTACTGGTTTTCCCCTTTTGTTCTGATTCTTTTTTCACAACATGACTAAAGTGTAAATAGGTTTAATATAATTGTACATGTAGAGCCTATAGCAGATTACATGCCATCTTGGGGAGAGGGGGGGATATTTAGAACTCAAAATCTTATAAAAGTGAGTGTTAAAAACAAAAAAAAAATAGATAAATGATTTTGAAAAGACTATTTAACTTTAAATTTTGTTACATTTACATTTTCTTGGGGCAGCAGACTCCTCTTCCTGAGTTCAAATCTGACCTCAGACACTAGCTGTGTGACCCTTGGCAAGTTACCTAACCCTATTTGCCTCAGTTTCCTCATCTGTAAAATGAACTGGAGAAAGAAATGGCAAACCATTTCAGTATCTTTGCCAAGAAAACCCCAAATGGAGTCACAAAGAGCAGAACAAAATGGAAAGGTGAATTGAATAACAATTTAACAGTGTTTTTACTCCTTTGATGGTATAGAAATAATTAAATTTATCTCCTGGTTACAAAATTAATTAAATGAAAGGGAACCAATTGACCAGGTGTGGTAGCTGAGGCTGGTGGATCTCTTGAGAGTTCAGAACTGCAGTAGAGTTAAAACTGACCAAATCCTCACTAAGTCTGACACTCAGTGTTGGGGAGGAGGCAAGGGAAGATACCAGGCTGTTTAAGCAAGAATGAACCAGCTGTGCGGCTAGGTGGTGCAGTGAGTAGAGCGCCGGCCCTGGAGTCAGAAAGACCTGAGTTCTCATCCGACCTCAGACACTTAATGCACACACAAACGAAAAACCTAGACGTGTGACCTTGGGCAAGTTACTTAACCCCAATTGCCCTCCAAAAAGAAAAAAGAAAAAAAAAAGAATGAACCAGCTGAGGCTGGAAACAGAGCAGATGAAAGCTCATATGATGCAAGAGAATCATCCTGTGAGTGGTGGCCATGACATTTCCAGTGTGAGTAAGATGGGGAGAAATAGTCTTAAGGAAAAGGGGCAGGTGAGAGAGCGGGAAATCAGTTTTCGAGCTTCTTTTCCTTTTATCTGAGAGCACACCTGACGTGAATTTATCTCTAGCTACATCCTGTCCTCCAGGGAGGGAAACATTTGTTTTACCAACAAAAATATTCTAGGATCTTTCCTATTGAGGTTCAAGGGTTGCCGTGACGTTTCCCTTGCTACTCAATTGAATATTCTTAGTTACTTCTTGTATTATTTTTCACATCTTGAACCTAAAAGTTGATTTAAAGGCACCTTTTAATGCTGTTTGCCCTCAGCATATTTTGTGCTGCTTGCCCTGAACCCCCAAATTACAGGCTATAGCTCTGATCACAAGATTATATATTTTTGTTAGGTTTCAATTTTTCCTTCCCTACCTTATTACCCCACTGTTCATTTCCCTTCTTGCATTTCCTGAAATACCTAAACATTTTCCTCTTTGTTTTAAGGAGCCAGTTCAAAGATTCTGAAAAATGCCATTATCTTTTAAAACTCTGGTTATAGTTAGGTATTCTTACTCAACTGAATCAGTCTAAGAAGTAAACTGCCATTTTCCTGGACAGATCTAAAACGAGGAAGAAGAATGAGCCACATTCCAGAAATACATACAATCAAGGCTGGTTGTGATTTTTAAAAAATGGAGAGTTGAAAAATATTCCCTAGTCAAAATGAGTTATCACTTTGCTTTACGATAGAACTTCTCCTCTGCTTGGAATACAAGCTTCCCTGCCAGACAGATGTCTCTCACTTTTCTACATCTCGACACTTCATCTTGTTGCCTTTCAGAGAGATGACACTCATTGGTAGGGATTGCAGATCAAGGTTTTGCTGGCTAGCCTCTTTCCTTCACTGAATTTAAATGCCATATTGGTAGGTAGGTAGTGTTAGTACAGTGATACCAAACTCAAAAAAGGAACAGGGGCCACTAATCCCCAAACATAAAGATCCCTGCAAGCTGTATATTGGCAGTTTTAAAGTATAATATTATCTATGTTTTATTATATTTCTATTTATTTTACTAAATAATTCCTGGGTTTTTTTTTTATCTGGTTCAGTCCATCCTCTGGATTATTGTAGGCTGCATGTGGTGTGAAACCTCTTGTAGAGTAGATAGAGTGCTGGATTTAGAGTCTGGAAGAGCTGAGTTCATAGTCATCTTCAGACACTTACTACCTGTGTAAGCCTGGATAAGACATCTCAGCCTCAGTTTCCTCATCTGTAAAATGAAGGTAATACTAGCATCTACTTCACAAGGTTTTTATGAGGATTAAATGAAATACTATAGGTAAAGCCCTTTACAATCCTTAAAGCACCATTCAAATAATTATTATCTTGGAGGGGCAGCAAGGTGGTACAGTGGATAGAGTGCTGGGTCCCAAGTTAGGAAGACTCATCTTCCTAAATTCAAATCTAGCTTCAGATGCTTACCAGCTATGTGATCCTGGGCAAGTCACTTAACCCTGTTTGTCTCATCTGTAAAATGAGCTGGAGAAGGAAATGGCAAACCACTCCAGCATCTTTGCCAAGAAAACCCCAAATGGCATCATGACGAGTTAAATAAAACTGAAAATGTCTGAGCAACAATATTATCTTTGAATACTTGCTTTCAATTTTTCATTGAATTAAGCAAAACCCAGGGTTCAGCCTCATGATCCTTACTGAACATATTACAAAAATAGGAGTGAAAAGGTTAATGGCCAATATTCATGTTGTAGACACAGCCCATTTCTAATGTTTTGAATTTTCTCTTTGTCAGAAGCATTCTTGTGGTTATGAGTAGGATGTTCTGAACCCTCTACAGATTTATTTGCTATTTCGCCATGTGCCATTTTCCAGAACCATTCATAGTAAAGTTAAATTGTTTTAATGACCTGCTGCCGTGCTCCCTCATACATCTTGTCACTTCTCCAGGTACCAGTGGGGTTGATACAATGCAGATTGTTAACAGGTCAGTACAGGAAGGTCCTATGGAGCCAACATGTTTAAACAAGTCCCCAGTTCAGCAGGAGAGTAAATACACAAGCTTCTCTGGGGACAGTTTCTTATAATGGACAATGGAATGTGGAGCATGCTTGAATACCAGGCTTTAGGGAGCCTTCTATCTATTACCCAGCGAAGTGACAGTTTAGGACACTAACAGGCTTATAAAATTGCTGGATTCTTACTTGGTTACCCTTTTAAAAAACAGTTTTCTTACAAGTATAATATTACCTTTGATATGTTTCAAAGCTCAAAGAAAAAGCCACATCAGTACAAATAACATTGCACTATTTTTTTTTAAAGCAATTGGGGTTAAGTAGCTTGCTCAAGGTTACACGGTTAGTCATTATTTGTGTGTGGGTGCTCATTTTCTGAGGCCGGATCCGATCTCGGGTCATTCCAACTCCGAGGCCGGCGCTCTTACTCACTGCGCCACCTAGCCGCCGCATACATTGCACTATTAACAGAAGTAGAAACAGCCACCCCAGCCTGTACAGATAAAAGAAAGCTAGGAAAAGCTAATCTTACTGATATTTATGTGGTATTTTAAGGTTTGCAAAGCATTTTACATATAATATCTCACTTGAGACTGTGAGGTCAGTACCACAAGTTTTATCACACACACACACACACACACACACACACACACAGACCCTTCCCCTTATACAAATAAAGAAATAGGCTTAGAGAGTTAATGACTTGCCTATGATCACACAACTAGTAAATACGAGAAGCAGGATTTGAACTCAGGTCTTTTAGACTCAAAAATCCAACCTTCTAGTTACTACAACTCACAGCTCCTCAGAAGACTAAGAGGAATATGGTTCTCAAAGAGGACAATATTCCACATATAACAAAATATTCACAGAACAAAACTGAGGACCATGGATGGCCATCAACTTAAGAAGAGTTGAACCAATTGTGGCATATAAAGATAATGGAATATCATTGTACTATAAGAAACAATGAAAATGAGAAATTCAGAGAAATGTGGTAAGACTTGTTCAATTTGATGCGTGTGAAGTAAGGAGAAGAAGGGGAAAACAGCAAATAGGGAAATAGCACTAACAGGGAGTCTGATCACGAGTAATGATAGTGAACATTTTGGTACATCTTGGAAAACAGACAATGAAACTTAGCTCTCTCCTCACAGGAGATGGATGGGAGTCTACAGAGACAGGATGTTGCAGGTGGAGTAGCTGTGTCACTTGGCTTTCTTCCACTGTTTTTCTTTATTACAATGAAGGGTGCAATTTTAAGGAGAGGCCATACTGTAATATGACCATCATTATACTATAAAAACAAGAAGAATAGGTGAAACTATTTTTTGATGTCTCTCCAACAGGAAATAGAAAAGAAGATTTGGCAAGAATTTGCTAATCTCTAAAGACAAGTGAATGTCAGGTCTATCGAAAAAGGAAGGGAAAAGAGGGATAAATAAATTAGACTCACCCACAGTCAGGACAGAAAGATGGAGACTAGAGAGTTAGCAAGGTATATGAAGTTTACCAGTGGGAAAAAGAGAAAAGGAGATTACAAAATAGAACTTTGAAAGATTTCTCCTAGAAACACTCATCTCTCATAAAGGAAAGCTGAGAATAGCTTCTGATTGTATTCAGAATAATAGAAACTGGATACTGGTAAAAGGTAGCTGAGTAAGCCTAGCATCATATCTCAAAAGGTAAGACCTCCTAGGGGCTGAGGCCCCTGCACAGTGAAGGGGAGCCAGTAGGAATGAGAGAAGACATATATTCCTTTTAGCAAGTATGGACTTTTAGATTGACTCACAGAGAAAAATTTTATTTATGTTTCTGCAAATCAACTAGCATTTAAGTACATATTAGGTGCCAGACTCTGTGCTAAGTACGGGGTATATAAAGAAAGGCAGAAAACAGTCTTTGCTCTTAAGGAGTTCAGTCTAACGGAGGACACAATATGCAAACAACTATGTACAAGAATATATATACATGATACATTGAGGATACTTTCAAAGAGAAGGTACTGAGATTCAGGAGCACCAGGGAAGGCTTCTCCTAGAAGGTGGGACTTTAGTAAGGACTTGAAAGAATCCAGTAAGCCAGGAGGCAGAAAAGAGGAGGTAGAAAGCTCCAGGCATGGGAGAAAGTCAGTAGAAATGCTCAGTCTGGCAATGGAATGGAGTGTCATGTTCAAGGAACAGCAATGATGTCGGTATCACTCACTGTACCTGGAGAAGAGTGAAGTCTAAGAGAACTGGTAAGATAGGAAGGAAACAGGTTATGAAAGAGCTTAAATTTAAATTGTATTTTATTTTCTAACTAAAAAATACCCTTCTCTGTCCCCTTCCTCTCCCCCTTGTCCCCCCCCATACACACTCCCATTGAGAAAGTAAGGGGAGAACAACCTGATACAAGCATGCATAGTCAATCAAAATAAATTTTCACATTGGCCATGACTAAAAAAGTGTATCAGTCTGCAATCAGAGTCCATCACCTGTCATGAGTCCTTGGAAATTATGTTTGGTCATTATGTTGATTGGAGTTCCCAAGTTTTCTTTTCTTTTTTCTTTTAATCAGTAAAGATCTGTCTTCTCCCTCTCATCATACCCACTTCCCCCAACCCACTGAGAATACAAGAAAAATAAAACCAATTACAAACGTGTAAAGTTAATCAAAACAAATTTCCACATTGGCCATGTCCTAAAAAATATTTGCCTCTTCCTGTATTCTGATTTCCTTCATCTGGAGATGAGTAGTGTTTCATCATTAGCCCTCTGGCATCCTGAATGGTCATTACATTAATAAAAGCTCAGTATAATAATATTCCATCATATTTTTATGCCATAATTTATTCATCAATTCCCTAATTTATAGATATCCCCTCAGATTTCCATTCTTTGGCACCTCAAAAAGAGCTATAAATAATTTTGTACATCCTTAGAATTTGTTATAACAAGGACAAATTCCCCCCTTAATTTACCCTACCTCTCATTTCTCCTCCCTCCCTTCTCCCCTTTACTTCCCATTTCCCTGTTGGGTGAAATGTATTTCTGGAGCCAACTCTGTGTGTATATATGCATTCTTCTTTCTTTTGACCAGTTCACATGAAAATGAGGTTCAAGGATCAGCTGCTCCCTTCTACCTCTTCCCCCTGGTTTATGCAGATATTGGCTTATGTACCCTGATTATGTAAAATAATTCTCCCTAACCTTTCATCCCGAATCTCCACCCCCACTAGTGTATTCCTCTTTCCCTCTCTTTCCATTCTTTTCTTAAGATCATAAAGACATAATAGAACCACTCTTAATCTTTGTCTAATTGGATTGCCTCTATGAACCCATGAAATGACAGGGATCAGAGGGGACACATGCTATTATCTTCCTATATTTGAAAATATGTAATCAGTTTATCCTTGTTTAATTCTTTATCATTGTTCATTAATGTTTACCTTTTTATGTTTCTTTTCACTCCTGTATTTGAATTTCAAGGATTCTCCACAGTTCTGGCCTTTTCATCAGGAAAGTTTGGAAGTCCTCAATACCATTAAAAATCCATACTCCATGGGGCGGCTAGGTGGCGCAGTGAATAGAGCGCTGGCCCTGGAATCAGAAGGACCTGAGTTCGGAGCCGGCCTCCGACACCTAATCCGCACAAACAAAAACCTAGCTGTGTAACCTTGGGCAAGTTACTTAACCCCAATTGCCCTAAAGGGGGGGCTAGGTGGCGCAGTGAGTAAGAGCACCGGCCTCGGAGTTTGGATGACCCGAGATCAGATCCGGCCTCAGAAAATGAGCACCCACGCATAAATCAAATGACTAGCCGTGTAATCTTGAGCAAGTTACTTAACCCCAATTGCTTTAAAAAAAAAAAAAATCCATACTCCTTCCCTCTCCCCCAATAGCATTACATTCAGATTTGCTCAGTAAATTATTTCTGGTTGCAAACCTATATACTTTGCATTCTAGAATATCACATTCCAAGTTCTCCATTTCTTTATATGTGTGATCCTGATTGTGGTTTCTTGGTACTTGAATTCTTTCTTTCTGGTTGCTTGCAGAATTATTACTAATTTTTTTTAACATGAAAACTGGATTTTGGCCTATAATGTTCCTGGGAGTTTTCATTTGAGAGTTTCTTTCAGGAAGTAACCAGCAGATTCTTTCTTTTTCCACTTTGCCCTCTTCTTCTAAGAGGTATGGGAAGTTTGAAGATTTCTTGAAATTGAATGTTTAGACTTTTTTTTAACTATAGCATTCAAATAGTCCAATGATTCTTAAGTTTAACTTGATTTTACTAAAAGTTACTTAATTTTTATTTGATCTATATTTCAGGTCAATTGTTTTTACTATAAGATTATATTTTTTTTTCTATTTTTTTCAGTCTCTTGACTGTACTATTTGTTATTTCATGGAGTCATTGAGGAAGGGAATAATATACCAGAGAATTTGGCAAAAGCCCAATCCTAACTCTTTGGAGTCAGATTCTCAGAATAAACCTAATTCATATGAATCAGTGGAAAAAGGGGCACCCTAAACTATAGGTCTTTACTTCTATATTGGACCTTTCTCTTTTTAACCTATTTGGAGTATATACTTGGCTATGTAATCTATGGGTTAAAGGGCATGGACATTTTAATTACTTGCTTAGCATAAAAAGGAGAAGCAGACTGTAATGATACATGGAAAGCAGGCCTTAGAACCTGCAATACTAGGTTCAAATCTTGTTCCTGATTGGGCAAGCCACTTAACTGGCTTTTATAAGTTTCAGAGAAGGTGTTGACCTACATTGGCAGAAAGAGTTTCTTCATCTAAAAACTCCTTCTTTTGATAAAACCACAGGTCCAGTCTCTATCCTATTTAGCATAATTTTAAATTGCTTACCAGAACAGCTGGAGCAATTTTCAACTAATTTTTTTAAAAGAATTCCATTTAAAAAATTCAAGAAAGTCTGAAATTTTTTGTGGTAGCCAGTCTACCCTTAATATATGAAATAAAAAAGAATAGAGATGCATTCATCAATATAAGTATTAAAATACTGAGTTCTTTACAACTATAGTTAAATAGTCACATGTTAATAAAATCACCACAGTGAGAACAACAAAAGAATAGCAATTTTGGTTTGATCAACAACTGAAAAATATAATGAGGAGGAGAGAAATGAGTTGCTTTGTGGTTGGGAAAAGAGGGTGAAGAAGGAGAGAAGAACTATACTTGAGGGACAATTTTATCTTGAATTGGGTTTAGGGAAGAAAGACAGATTTTTGTAAAATTTGTGGAGTCAATGGTGTGAAAGGTAAGAACAGTGTTTAGGATTGTTTGTGGTAGGATGTGTATACTTTGATTGGTTTGGTATTAGCATTAATCAAATAAGACAGATTTTTCAAAGTACAATAGAGGTTTTGTCCCTTTTTTTTTTGAGGAAATCAGAGTTAAGTGACTTGACCATGGTCACACAGCTTCTATGTATCTGAGACCACATTTGGACTCAGATCCTCCTAGCTGCAGGACCAGTGCTTTATCCACTGCACCACCTAGCTGCCCCAGTCAAATTTCATCATTATAATACAAAATGCAAATGTACTGAATTCCCCTCTAAAAGAAAAAAAAGATAATTCAATAACATGTTGCCTATAGGAAAACACCTAATACAGAAAGATAAATGTAAGAATTAGAGGCTGGGGGTGGCTAGGTGGCGCAGTGAGTAGAGCTCTGGCCCTGGAGTCAGAAGGACATGAGTTCGGTTCCAGCCTCAGACACTTAACACACACAAACAAAAACCTAGCCGTGTGACCTTGGGCAAGTTACTTAACCCCAATTGCCCTACAAAAAAAAGCAAAAAAAAAAAAAAAAGAATTAGAGGCTGGACTAAAACTTTTTCTACTTGAGCTGACTCCAGAAAATCTGCACCTGTAAACAGCTGAAATCAAATGAGAAAGAAATAAGAGAGATAAATAAGGCAGTTAGCTCATGCTATTGTGATTAAAGACAGTGAAAATGACATTAAATATCTATGCACATAATGTACACAACTAAATTGACTAAAAATGTTTACAGGTACAACAAGGAATTACAAAGAAAAAATAGTAGTAACAGGAAATTAATTTTAACCACCTAAAAATAGAGTAAGTCAAACAAAAAGATAAGGAAGTTAGAGGCTTAAACAGAGTTCTGCAGAACCCAGATCTGCTAGACATTTTCCTGTTACCCCCTGACAGCATTACTTCTGTCTCTTTTTCCTGGATCCATCCATCTTCTCTTCATGTTTCATGGGAATCACAAAGGTCATTTCCTGTGCCCTCTTCCTTTCTCGTTACCATGGCAATCTCCTCTGTAGGTTAAGCTATCATCTCTCTACAAATATATGTAGTGTATTCTCTGGTGGATATGCACTTTTCCAGAACCAGGTCAGTGTCCTAGGGGTGGTGCCCTGAGGGGCTTTGGGGTCCTTCTCTACTGCCATAGCCTTAAGTCCTCACTAGCTATGTTCTCCCCACTGTTAGGTTCCAGTGATTAATAACACAGTTACACATAACCACTTCACATCAAATAGCTTTTACAAAGGGACATTTACTTCAGAGGCATGCAACAACAAAAAATACAAATAATTTCCTCCAACAGCTTGGGAGCTCTATCCTATCCTGGTCTGTGAGGGAGGCGGTGAGGCTGAAACTTAACTAGTTCAACTATGTTTAACTAGTTTAACTATGACAATATTCAACATTGGTCCCAGCAAGTTGACATTCAAATGGGATGGACTGCCATGTAAGCCCCTATCTCAACTACCACCATGGTCGGCCATGAAGGTCACTCCCAAAAGTCATTCCTTGCCTCTCTGAGCACCAATGCTGAGCTGGCTGCAAAACCCAGATGTCAGGATGCCAAACACTAGTATACTGGGCTCTGGGAAACCCAGGTGTTCACTCTCTTGCTCTTTGAAAACTCACAAGGCAAATGCTCCCAATAGCTTCACCTGGAGAGTCCAATGTTCATTTTATGGGACCACAAGAGTGGGTCCTCCAAGGCATTTCCACTTTTAGTATTATCTCTCACTGGACACTATCAGTGAAGGAGTCGAGCTACCAGAGCATAGCCAAAGAAAATGACTTAGGCTAACTAAGGTGCTGGACTTTGAGTCAAGATGACCTCAGTTCACTAGCTAGCTGTGTGACCCTGGGAAAGTCACTTAACCTGTCTGCCTTGGCTTCCTCAATTGTAAAATGGGGATAATAGTAGCATCCACTTACAAGATTTTTATTAATTTGTTTGTTTATTTTTAGTTTACAGGATTCAATTCCAAAGTTCCTTGAGGTTCAAATTTCCCCTCCCTCCCCCCCCCCCCATGACAGCATATAGTCTAGCATAGGATCTGCAAATACTTTCACATTAGACATTAGACAAGATTTTTATAAATGAAATATTTATAAAGTACTTAGCATAATGCCTGGCACATAATAGGCCCTTTGTAATTGCTTGTTTCCCTCCTTTCATACTTCCTTAAATGTGTCCTCAGTTTTAATTATGTAGCCAATTGAAAAAAGAGCTTCTCCAAACTGGGTAGCATGACTGGAATCATTTGGTGAATGCTTATCCATGCTCCAATGTCTCTCCAAGGCACTTCCAAAAACACCATAGCAATGCTTCTGTAAGCAGGCTCCTCAGCCTTTTCCAAGTGGGAAATTTGCACCAGGCAAGCACGTCACTGCTCTCTGTGCATGTGCCAGTCTCCATTACACATTGCCAAAATGTGATTGCAATAGTTATTGAAGGGGAGTAATATGAAATGAGGCGGGAAAGCTAGAATGGAAAAAGATTGACTAAGGTCTTAAAAGCCAAGCTGAAGAGTTTGTATTTTATTCTAGAGACAATAGGGAAGCCACTTAGGTTTTGATCAAGATTCCAATGAGACATCCATGTGGAGATGTCCAGCAGGCATTTGGAAGTATGGGTCTGGAGTTCAAAAGAAAGATAAAGGCTAGAGATCTAGATGGGGGGATTATCTTCCTAGAGAAGACAAATTGTATGGGACAGGATTACAAAGGGAAGAATTAAAGAAAGAGAACAAAAGAGGTCTAGGAAACAGCCTTGAGGGACGTCACTACACGTAACTTGTGTAAGTCACAGGTATGCTATTGAGTTCAGTTTGGCACAGGTTTGGTTTACAAAGCATTTTGTAATGTTTTGCTATACTCACAGGAATCCTACAAAGTAGGCTAGTGTTACCATTAACCCAATTTTATGAAGGAGTGAGTGGAAGCTAAGAGAAATGATTTGGCCAAGACCAAGGTCATCTAGTAAAGTTCCAAGTTAGAGTTCAAATGCAGTTCTCCTGACCCCAAGCTTTTATTCTCATATCTAGTTCAACTTTCCAGTGGAACCTCTGCTACCACTGCCCTAGTAAAGTTCTCTTATAGCTCCTCCACTTACTGAGAAAGTAAAGTCTTTTTCTTTGGGGCAAAAGGTCTTCTCCTGGTTTCAGATCAAAGCAGTATTCCTATAAATATCCATCCCTTAAATTAGCAGCACCCCTGGGATTCTACCTATAGAATTTCCCTGATGTAGATCCCCCCTTCTCATTAGAGAATGATTACAGCCCTCCTGAGATGCTAATGCTCTAGTGTCCTTGTCTGCTCTCAAAACATTTTCTCTCTCAAAATTCCCAAGTTGTTTCACAGTTCTGATCTCTCCATGACTGGGTGGCATGGTGCTTTCTAAACACACTTCCAGGTCTCATTGTAGCTTAAATAAAAATATGAGCATAAACACTGACACATCTCAAGACCAATCACATTTCTATTACTCCATTCCCTCCCGCCAGACAGAGGGGACTTTCAAACCACATCCAATGTTGAAGAGGAATTTTCCAAAGAAGAGCTTACATATTAAAGTTCAAATCCAGGGAATCGTTAAGGTTTTTTCTCCATATATTCATAATGGGAAACAGCCTAAAAGTGAAGAAAATACTCCATATTTGCACTTAATTGTTCTATCTTCTTGTCCAGTAGAGAGATAGGCAATTTAGAAACTCTCTGTATATATTTTACTTCAGTCATGCAAACATGCATATGAGTAAATGAGGGTTAAGAAAAGGAAAAGGGGAAAACTACTCTCTTGAAACCACTCTTCCAATGATAAGTTTCTCTGGTGGTTTGGTTACCCAGAACTGTGACAGTGTAAGACTTACATTTTAAACCACAGCCTCAGCAGCCTCACAAGGCAGAGCCAGAGCCCATACTTACATATCTGACAAAAACAGCATCATTTTAAACTGTATAGGACCTATTGATTTTTGTATCCCACATTCCTGACACATTAAGTACTTCATAAGTGCTTGCTTGACTGAATCTGGTGATTAACATGGTCAATAAAAGGCATTGGGTCATCCGTGTACATTAGATCGAAAATAGTGGTAAAATTAAAAGATGTTAATTTTCAATAAATGTCATTAAAAAGAGGATGCAAATATTGGTGAGCAGTAGAGAAATGACCTTGAAAAGAAAAAGAAGGGAGGAGAAAAGAATGGAGAGGAGTTATATTGTAATGGGCTTTGAATGCCAAAAAGAGGAATTTGTATTTGATTCTAGATGTAATAGGGAGGTGCTGACACTTCTTGAGAAGGGGAGTGACATGGTTAGATGTCAGGAGCTATGTGGGGGATAGACTGATGAAAGAAGTGGCTAGAAATAGGGAGACCAATTAGTAGGCTATTGCAACAGTCAAGGCAAAAGGTGATGAAGGTCTGAGTTAGAATGGTGGTTGTATGAAGGGAGAGATATAGTAGAATCAACATAAGATAGCACCTGACTAGATAGTGTGGGGATGGGAGGGAGAGGGTAGAGTCAGTTGATGACCCCAAGATTCCAAAGCTGAGTAACTAACTCCTGCTCCAGGAGAGCTTCCCCAGTTCCTCCCCACCCTCATTCAAGCCCATACTTCCTAGACCTATTCCTCACCAAAGAAATGTCCACAATGCAGAGGTAGCAAGCTACAGCTCCACCCTCATCTGGATGTCTGGGTCTAGGAGATCTTACTGACCAAGAAACGATCTCATAAACAAGATTTGTGCTCTTCTTGTAATTTATGAATGCAACAAGAAGCAGACAACCAATGGTTAATGAGGCATATTCTGAAGTGAAGACATTGTGACCTACCTTTGAAAGCAGGAAATAACAGTCATTTGGGGATCTTTATAAATGAATGTGGTTATCCGTGGTTAATCTAAAGTGTGAACAACAGGTCTGAAACTTGGTTACCTGAAGTAAAGTAACTATGAAATGGAACTGGCTTTTTGTACATCCACCCTATGTTTCATCATTCTACTATACCTAGCTATGCTTTTTCCAAATCTCCTTTGCTCAAGTTGACTTTATGCAAGAGTTTCTCCACTCACCACCTCCACTCCTGACAGAAGACCAGCATTATATGTGTGAGTTATATGAGTGTAGCAACCACTTTCTTGTTAAATAAAAATAGCTTTTCATAGCAGGAGGTGTTGGGAGAGGTCATGGTAAACAAGGAACTGCCTATGGAGGAATTTGAGCCTTCTTTTATATTTAGCCTTTGGGTTTCAAGTAATTGAAAACCTAACACTCAAGAGTTTGCAACACATAGTCTGAAACTGAGCTAAGAGAATCATGCCCTGGTCATGTTCATCCATAAAGTTAGCCTCTTACCTCCTCTGAGCATCCACCTCCATGACCCTCTTGCTCAAAGACATGAAAAGAACATTCAGAGATTGTTCAGACCCAGTAGAAGGGGTT
This sequence comes from Gymnobelideus leadbeateri, assembly GCA_011680675.1. Classification (NCBI taxonomy): domain Eukaryota; kingdom Metazoa; phylum Chordata; class Mammalia; order Diprotodontia; family Petauridae; genus Gymnobelideus; species Gymnobelideus leadbeateri. The sequence goes on along the minus strand of WOXC01011340.1, from coordinate 67,197 downwards.
CCACTCTGCAAGCCTTCTCATCCAACACCTGATCCCACCCCAAGTCCTTTTGGCTGGTGGCTCACAGGGTTAAAAGTCTGGTGCTTACATATCAAAAGTACTTAAGCACTTGTATTGAATTAAGTGAAAAATAGAACCCTGCCTGCCAGCTACATGCAAGCATTTGAGCAGGGGTGGGGAACCTGCCACATGTGGCCCTCTAGGCCCTAGAGTGTGGCCCTTCAAGCTTGGGTTCAATCAAAGGGCTGCACTTGAGGACCTAGAAGATCATGTGTGGTCTTGAGGCCTCAGGTTCCCCACCCCTGCTTTGGGGTCTTTATTTCTACAAGAAGTCAAGCCTGCAAAACTGATGCCACTTTGATTCTGTAGTATCTGCAAATCCCAGGCTTCCCATTCAGAGGAATAATTGTAAATTAGATCTCTTCTCTCCTTCTTGTCACATCAGGAAAATGGAGGAGTTCCACACTAAAAGCAGTGACCAGTAATACTCATGATGGCCAACCTGCTAGCTATTATTTGGAAAGGCTAACATCTCTTTTGGAGGTAGCTGGGTGACTCAGTGGATAGAAAGCTGAGTCTGGAGTCAGGAAGGCTCGAGTTCAAATCCAGCCTCAGACACTAGCTGTGTGACTGTGGGCAAGTCCCTCAATCTCTGTCTGCTTTAATCCACTGAAGAAGGAAACCATTCCAGTATCTTTACCAAGAAAACACCATGAACAGCATGGTCCATGGGATCACAAAGAGCAGGATGCAGTTGAACAACAGCAACAAAAAGCACTCCTTTCATGCATTCCATTCTGCATTTAGATGGCATAGTGGATAGAATCCTGGGCTTAGAGTCAGGGAAATCTGAGTTCAAATCTAACTTCAGACACTCAGTAGCTGCGTGATCCTGGACAAGTCACAACTCCCACTAATCACTTCAGTTTTCTCATCTATAAAATGGGGATAATGGTACCTCCCTCCCAGGGTTGTTGTGAGGATTGAGATAATTGTAAAAGCTTAGCACATAGCAGGTGCTTTATAAATGTTAGCTACTATTATTATTCCAGGTGTAGCCCTCGCCCCTCTGACTTCTCTACAAATGGAGCCACTTGAGCACCTCCAATCACTGAGAATTGGTTGCTGTTTAGTATTAGTAATGTCTGACTCTTCGTGACCCTAATAGGGGTTTTCTGGGCAAAGACACTGGAAGCATTTGCCATCTCCTTCTTCAGCTCATTTTATATGGCTGGCAGGATGGGAAGTAAGCTTAGGATACATATCAGTTGATTTTTTCTTTTAAACCTTCTTTTGGATTCCAGGCGTCCCATACCACAGGGATAGCTGAAGTTGCTTTATCTTTGGAACATAATTTTAGAACATAATAAATCTGAGAGGTCAAGAGAAGATGTCTAGTCCTCCATCTTGTTGGCTGGCTACATGACCTAAAAGCTCCATTCTACTTCTGAAATCATCAATCCACTATTCCTAAGCCTTCTTTCTTTCTTTTTTTTCCCAAATGCTTTATTAACTTCTGGTTTAGATCATTCATTTCTGCCAGATTTTGAGTTACAATTGTCCCCATTTTCCCCCTACCCACCACCCCAGAATAGCAATCCCACAGGATATCCCCTCATCCAACCTGCTCTCTCCCATATCTTCTCCCATACCTCCTTCAACTTTTCCATTAGGGCAAGGTGAATCTCTGGTGCCCCATTGCCTGCACATCTTATCTTCCAGTTACATGCAAAATAGTATTAATACTAGTATTTATATATATTTGAAACATTTAATTTTAAAATTTCGAATCCCAGATCCATTCCCTTCATCCCTTGTCACCCACTCCCTCTGAGAAGATAAGGAATTCAGTATATGTTGTGCATGTATAGCTATGCAAAACATTACCATAGTAGATATATTGTAAAAGACTGCTTATATTTCCCTCCCATCCATCCCACACCCCACCTGGTCCATTCCCTACTTTGATCCTGTCCTTCTTCAAAAGTGGGTGCCTCCAACCTTCCCTCCCCCCAGCATGCCCTCCCCTCCATCATCACCCCTGTCATCCCCCTCCCCCTACTCTCCTGCAACGTGAGATAACCCATTTGGTATGTATGTCATTATCTCCCTAAGCCAAATTCAATGAAAATATGGTTTTGCCTTTTTGCCTTCCTGTTCTTCCCCTCCCCTGCAACCACTTTTCCTTGCCTCTTCTACATGAGATAGTTTACCCTACCCTGTCTCTCCCCATCTCCTCTTGCCACATTCCTCTCTCACCTCTTAACTTCGCCCCTTAAGTATCATCTCTTCTCACTAAATTCGACCTGTGCCCTCTATCCATGTATACCTGTAAACATATATACATACATTCACATATGTATTCATATGCCCATATACCCTTCTTCAATTATTTTCATACTGAGAAAGGTTTCATCAGTCATAGTTATTGGTTTTCCATGTAGGAATGCAAATAGGTCAACTTTGATAAGTTCCTTTTGATTTCTTTTCCCTGTTTACTTCTCAAGTATCTCTTGCTTCTTGTGTCTGAATGTCAAATTTTCTATTCAACTCTGGTTTTTTTTTTGTCAAGAATGCTTGAAAGTGCTCTATTCCACTGAATGACCATATTTCCCCCTGAAACAAGATACTCAGTTTTTCTGGGTAAGTAATTCTTGGTTTTAATCCCAGGTCCTTTGCCCTGTGGAATATCATATTCCATGCCCTTTGATCCCTCAGTGTAGAAGCTGCCAGGTCCTCTGCTATTCTGATTGTGTTTCCACAATATTGAAATTGTTTCTTCCTGGCTGCTTGGAGTATTTTCTCCTTGATCTGGGAATTCTGGAACCTGGCTATACTATTCCTGGGAGTTTTCTTTTTGGGATCTTTTTCAGGAGGTGATCGGTGGATTTTTTCAACCTCTATTTCCCCCTCTGGGTCTAAAACATCAGGGCAATTTTCCTTGAGAATTTCTTTAAGGATGCTTTCTAGGTTCTTTCTTAGATCATGGCTTTCAGATAGTCCAATAATTTTTAAATTATCTCTCCTGGATCTATTTTCCAGGTCAGTGGTTTTTCCCATGAGATATTTCACATTGCCTTCTATTCTTTCATTTGTTTGGATCTGTTTAACAGCATCTTGATTTCTCATAAAGTCACTAGCTTCCATTTGCTCCAGTCTAATTCTGAAGGAATGATTCTCCTCAGTGAGCTTTTGAGATTCGTTTTCCATCTGGCAAAGTTGGCTTTTTAAGTCATTCTTCTCCTCATTGCCTTTTTGAGCCTCTTTTGCCACTTGAGTTAGTCTATTTTTTAAGATGTTATTTTCCAGAAAACCAAATTATGAGTATCAAAAATGAAAAGGGTCAATCTACCTCCAATGAAGAGGAAATAAAAAAAAAATAATGAGGAATTATTTTTCCCAACTGTATGCACATAAATATGACAATCTTAGTGAAATGGATAAATATTTACAAAAATACAAGTTGCCCAGATTAACTGAAGAGGAAGTGAATTACCTAAATAACCCCATCTCAGGAAAAGAAATCTAACAAGCCATCAATAAACTCCCTAGGAAAAAATCTCCAGGGCCAGTTGGGTTTACTAGTGAATTCTATCAAACATTTAAAGAACAATTGATTCCAATACTCTACAAACTATTTGGGAAAATTAGTGAAGAAGGAGTCCTACCAAATTCCTTTTATGACACAAATATGGTACTGATTCCTAAATCAGGAAGAGATAAAACAGAGAAAGAAAATTATAGACCAATTTCCTTCATGAATCTAGATGCAAAAATTTTAAATAAAATATTAGCTAAAAGACTACAACAACTTATCACAAGAATAATACACTTTGATCAGGTAGGATTTGTTCCAGGAATGCAAGGATGGTTTAATATTAGGAAAACCATCAGTATAATTGATCATATCAACAATAAAACTAGCAGAAACCACATGATTATCTCAATAGATGCAGAAAAGGCTTTTGACAAAGTACAACATCCATTCCTATTAAAAACACTAGAAAGTATAGGAATAAATGAAGCCTTCCTTAAAATAGTTGATAGCATCTATTTAAAACCATCAGCAAGTATTATATGCAATGGGGATAAACTAGAAGCATTTCCAATAAGATCAGGAGTGAAACAAGGGTGTCCACTATCACTCCTCTTATTCAATCTGGTACTAGAAACGTTAATAGTAGCAATTAGAGAAGAAAAAGAAATCAAAGGAATCAAATTAGGCAAAGAAGTGACCAAGCTATCATCTTTGCAGATGATATGCTGATATACTTAGAGAATCCTAGAGAATCAAGTAAAAAACTACTTGAGACAATAAATAAATTTGGCAAAGTTGCAGGATATAAAATAAACCCACACAAATCCTTGGCATTCCTGTATATCTCTAATGAAACTCAACAGCAAGAGATAGAAAGAGAAATCCCATTTAAAGTCACTGTAGACATTATAAAATATTTGGGAATCTACCTGCCAAAACAAACCCAGGACCTATATGATCACAACTACAAAACACTTCTCACACAAATAAAGTCAAATCTAATTAATTGGAAAAATATCAATTGCTTGTGGCTGGGTCAAGCTAATATAATAAAAATGATAATTTTACCCAAACTATATTATATAGTTAGTGCCATACCAATCAATTTACCAAAAAACTACTTTATAGAATTAGACAAAATAGTAACAGAATTTATTTGGAAGAACAAACAATCCAGAATATCAAGGAAATTAATGAAAAGAAATGCTAAGGAAGGTGGACTAGCTATGCCAGAATTTAATCTGTATTATAAAGCAGCAGTCATCAAAACTACCTGGTACTGGCTGAGGAAGAGAGTAGTAGATCAATGGAATAGATTGGGTGCAGGAGACCCAGCAATTAATGAGTATAGTAATCTATTGTTTGATAAACCCAAAGACCCCAGTTTGGGGGATAAGAATGCACTATTTGACAAAAACTGCTGGGAAAACTGGAATACAGTATGGCAGAAACTGGGCATAGACCATTATCTAACACCATATACCAAAATCAAGTCTAAATGGGCACATGATCTAGATATAAAGGATGATACTGTAAGCAATCTGGGAAAGCAAGGAATAGTTTACCTGTCAGATTTGTGGAGAGGGAAACACTTTAGGACCAAATAAGAATTAGAGAGCATTATAAAATGCAAAATGGATAATTTTGATTATATTAAATTGAAAAGCTTCTGTACAAACAAAGCCAATGTAAAAAAGATCAAGAGGGATGTGGGAAATTGGGAAAGAATTTTTACAACCAATGTCTCTGATAAAGGACTCATTTCTAAAATATACAGAGAATTGAGTCAGATAAATGGTCAAAGGATATGAACAGGCAGTTTTCAGAGAAAGAATTTAAGATATCTATAAGCATATGAAGAAATGCTCTAAATCACTATTGATTAGAGAAATGCAAATAAAAACAACTCTGAGGTACCACATCTCTCCAGTCAGATTGGCTAAGATGACAAAACAGGAAAATGACAAATGCTGGAGAGGATGTGGGCAAATTGGAACACTGATGCATTGCTGGTGGAGTTGTGAACTTATCCAACCATTCTGGAGAGCAATCTGGAATTATGCCCAAAGGGCTGTAAATAATTTCATACCCTTTGACCCAGCAATACCACTTCTAGGGTTATATCCCAAAGAGATCATAGAAGAGGGAGGAAGACCCATATGTACAAAAATATTTAAAGCAGTTCTTTTCATGGTTGCAAAGAATTGGAAATTAAAGGGGTGCCCATCAATTGGGGAATGGCTAAACAAGTTGTGGTATATGCATGTAATGGAATATTATTGTGCTATAAGAAATGAGGAGGAGACGGTTTTCATATTTACCTGGAGAGGCTTATACAGACTGATGCTGAGTGAGAAGAGTAGAACCAGGAGAATTTTGTATACAACCACAGACACAACATATGTGTGATTACCAACTATGACAGACTGGACTCTTCTCAGCAATGCTCAATCCTGAAAGACTCATGAAGGAGAGAGATGCCTACATCCAGAAAAATAACTAGAAAGAACTGAGCTTGAATTCTGATGGAAGAAAACTAATTGATCTTTCTCTTTTCGTTGTTTGGTTTTATTTCTTCTTTACCATTTTTCATCCCATCTAGTACAATATGCCTTTGTAACTTGACTAATGTCTATTGTGAAAGTATTTGCAGATCCTATACTGGACTATATACTGTCGTGGGAAATTTGAAACTCAAGGAACTATGGAATTGAATCTTGTAAACTAAAAATAAACAAATAAATTAAAAAAAAAAAAAGAAATCAGTTTGTCCTCACAAAAGAAAAAAAAAGATGTTGTTTTCCTCAGTCAGGCTGACTCTTATTTTGTACATTTCCTGCATCCTTCTCATTTCTCTTCCCAATTTTTCCTCCACTTCTCTTATTTGGTTTTTAAAATCCTTCTTAAGGTCCTCTATGGCCTGTAACCTGCTCATATTTTCATTTGGGGCTTTTGGTACAGGATTTCTGACCTCAAAGTTCTCCTCCTGTTCCATGCTTCAATCGTCTTTGCCCCCAAAATAGGAGTCTAATGTTGAATTTTTCTGTTTATTTTGTTTCCTTTGCCTAGGCATGTTGCCACTTAATTACTTGACTTTGGGGCTTGCTGCCATAGTAGGACTCTACCACCAGACAGGGGAGCTTCCATCCCAAACGTTGGTGTCTTCTCAACTGCCGAAGTTGGGTGGCCTCTGTGAAGTCTCCACATGCTCTGGCAAGCTGGATACACACCCCAAGACCTCCACCCCAGACTGCGATCCAGATCCAGGGAAGTTAAAGCAAAAGCGATTGCCCCCAAGACTGATTGCTGGATCCCCCTACAGTCTTCAGGCCAGGAGCTGAAACTGCAACTGAAGCTGCAAAATGGTGGCTGTGCTGCAGCTCTTTCTCTCCCCCAGGGGAAGAAGCTGACACACTCCCAAATACTAGTCCCAAAGTCCTTAGGGCACTAACCTCTCACTTTGTCCTAGGCACCTATGTGTTGATAATTCTGGAAAAGCCACAGCTGCTGGTGTCCTGGGGTCCTTCTAGCCAGCTACTGGTCCGGCTGCCCTGAAGCTAAAACCTCTGACTCACAGTCCTGGGCTCAGCTCCCAGAGTGCTGATCTGGCCGCTCCCTGCAGGGCTGCCAGGCTGTCCTCAGCAGGAGGTTAGCTTCTCTGTTTCTTTCTGTGGGTTCTGGAGCTCCAGAGGTTAAGAGCCCCCCTTTTACATAATTTTGAAATGGTGTGGGCTACAGCACCAGGGAAGTGCTGTTTCTACTCTGCCATCTTGGCTCTGCCCTCGTCTCTAAGCCTTCTTTCTAATGAGATTCCTTCTATACCTCCCAATGATAACAGTTTTGGGGAACACATGAATCATGTTATAATATTAGAATGTAAATAGTCTGTCCTACTTTGGTCACTTATTATTCATTATGTTTACCTTTTTACATTTCTCTTGACACCTGTGACACTTCAAAGATTCTATACAGCTCTGCTCTTCAGCAATTTCTATAAGCAATTTCTACATTCAACATTCAAGCAAATTCTGCAAATTTTAAATTTCATTAAAAATCCATTTTGCCCCTGTAGGATCGTACTTAATTTTATTGCTCCTGAGTCAAAGTCACACAATTACTGCTCATTTTTTGAACTTGTTCTTAGATCAGCACACAGTCTAGGGCTCAGGACCGTTTCTTACCCCAGATGCTACCACTGAACATAGACCCTCCCCCTTATTTCTTGCCCTATAGTACTAGGTAACTAAGCAACAGAATTGCTAATGGGCTACTGTTCTAGTACTCTACATGAGGTCAAGGTGTCCAATATAGTTCTGGGACCTTCTTGTTCCAGTTCATAGTCTCTGTCTATTTTCAGTCCCTGGGCACTGAAATGCTTTTGCAGGATCACTCTTGGCCTATGCCCCATTGGCTCCAGATCTATCTGTCTGTCTTTCTTTGCTAACCTGGACTGGAAAAATCACTCATTGCCTATTTTTTCCTTGGGTTTCACCATTAGGATTCAGTCTGGTACATTTTGTAGATATATTTTTATGAGTTTTGTGTATAGTGAGGGGAGCTCAAAGTACTTCTTACTACCATTTGGAATCCAGCTCTAAGACAAAGGTTCTTGATTTGGGGTCTATAAACCCCCCAACAAATCCGTGGACAGATTTGGGGAAGGGGGTAGTAAAATAAGATGGGGAAAATAGATCTTTTGTTTCACTTACCTTTCTTTTCATTTGTATTTTATTTTATGCTTTCAACATTATTCTGAAAAAGGGATCCATGGGCTTCACTAGACTGTCAAGGTAGCCCATGGCATAAAGAAGGCTAAAATCGTCTATTCTAAGAATACCAGTTGCCAAAAAGATGTTGATCTGCATCAGCAGAGGAAGTTTCCCCATTGAAAATTCCCTATCTCAATTAAATCACAGAGCCAAGAGGGAAAAAACAAAAACAAAAACTTTCAAAGACCATCCAGTGATTAGTCAAGAATTTGTCTTCAGAGCTGGTAGAGGCAGTGACTTGCAGCAAATAATAGACCTTTAAGTACCAAAGTGAACAAAATTTCTAACAAACCCATCCTAAATTCCCATTGTTCATTGCCACAGATGTAATTTCCTTTTCCCATGTCCCAGTGTCTTAGAAATGAACATAGTTTTGAACTTGTTGAAAGAAGGAAAAAGAAGAAAGCATTGAGTTACAGCAAAGGACAATCTCATCCCCTCTAACTCTGGAGGAAGAGGACATAGTCCCATCTCATTGAATATTTTCTGATGATTTACACAAAAAGACCAATAAAATCCACAGTTCCATTCTAAATTATAGCACAATGGATGATTAGGACTAATTACCTCTCTGTCAACTTCAATTTCTCATTTAAAAAAATTAAGGTTATTTACAAATTATTATCTGCTTTCATAATATTTGATCATTCACCCACTTTTATGTGTCAAAAAGTATTCATTGAGTGGTATGCAAGGACCTACTCCTGCCTATAATTTAGTAGGAAATTTAACAAGGAAAAAACCAAAGTACAAGACAGCCTATAATAGGCACATTTGTTTGGGTTTGGGGTCATTTAAAATGTCAAAACTGTATCTAGATAGACTCGGGTATCCTGAGTCCGTGTCCAATGCCTTAGCTAAAGATCATTTTGAAGAAGTCAAATTATGACTTCAGGCCTCTGTGTCTTCATCAGTCTAATGAATGGGTTAAATTAGATGATTGACCCCTGAACTGGGCAGATCTTTTTCTAGTAGCCCCTAAATTGAATATCTTTTCTACTAAATTAGGTAGTGTATTCAAAGCTTTTTGCAAAGAGCAGTATAAACATGGGTTATTTCCTATAATGTTGTCTGGAAATGGATCTGAGGTTCCAGCTGTTGCACATTTGGTCCTTATGTTAAGCCTACATTTGTACATCATTTTACAGTTTATGAAGCACTTTCCTTCCCTCCAATCAACATCAGATATAGGTAGTACAAGTATTAATTATTATTCTTTAATTTATAAATGAGCAACAATTTAGCATTAGAAGGAATGGCAGCAACTGACGTGGACCTTCTCTGTTACTCATCCTCTTCTCCACTCTGAACTAGCCCTGATCCCCGCCATTCAACTGTGAGATGGGTCCCCAGGTCAGCCATCAGAGGGATATTTCTGAAGGCAGTAGATGGATATGAAGGCCATAGGATCCTTGAGGTGAGGACTGGGAACACAGGGCAGAAGACAGAGTGGAGAGGGGCCTATTGTCTCCATTGTGCTCAGTAGGAGAAAGGAAAGTCGCCGTCTCTATACCACTAAATTACTTTCTGGGATCATAGGTTGCCAAATGTTAGTTTTGGTTCAGTTCTGGATTAACTTGCCTTTTCAGAAGCTGACTATTCATTTCATTACTTTTTCTTTTTTACTGTTATATTTGGGCCTTTCTTCCATTTAAAAAATAATTTTAATTTTTCAATGAACAAGAGTCTATTTTCTCTCCCTCCCCCCTTATTCCCTTCAGAAAAACAAAAATAAAATCCCTTAAAAATATGCATAGCCAATCAAAAGGAATTCCTTTGACCTTGTCCAAGACATATATAATGTATTTTATATACATACATACATACATACATACACACACACACGTGTGTGTGTGTGTGTGTGTGTGTATCTTCACCCCACATCTTATACTTCTTCAGGAGGCTGGTGGCAAGTGTCATCATTGGTCCTTTAGAATCATGGTTGATCATTGGTTTTTGGTTTGTTTTGTTTTTGTAAGTTTATTTTTAGTTTTCAACATTCACTTCCATAAGTTTTAAATTTTCTCTCCCTCCTTCCCCTACCACCTCCTCAAGACCACATGCAATCTGATATAGGCTCTACATATACATTTCCATTAAACATATTTTCAGATTAGTCATGTTGTATAGAAGAATTAAAATGAATGGAAAGAAAAAAGGAAAAAGTAACAATAAAAAGAAAATAGTCTGCTTCACTCTGCATTCAAACTCCATAGTCCTTTTTCTGGATGTTGGTGGCATTTTCCATCATGAGTCCTTTGGGATTATTTTAGGACCTTGCCTTGCTGAGAAGGTCTAAGTCTATCAAAGTCAGTCATTGCACACTGTGGCTGTTACTTTGTGCAATGTTCTCCTGGTTCTGCTCACTTCACTCAGCATTAGTTCATATAAGTCTTTCCAGGTTTTTCTGAAGCCTGCCTGTTCATCATTTCTTATAGCACAATAATATTCCATTACATTCATATACTACAACTTGCTCAGCCATTCCCCAGTTTGTGTTCATCCCTTTAATCTCCAGGTGGCCACCACAAAAAGAACTTAGATGTAGGTCTTTTTCCCATTTTTATGATCTCTTTGGGATACAGCCCTAGAAGTAGTATTGCTGGGTGAGAGGGTATACACATTTTTATAGCCTTTTGGGTATAGTTCCAAATTGCTCTCCAGAATGGTTGGATCAGTTCATAGTTCCACCAACAATGAGTTAGTGTTTCAAATTTCCCATATCTTCTCCAACATTTATCATTTTCCTATTTTGTCATGTTAGCCAATCTGATAGATGTGATGTGGTACCTCAGAGTTGTTTTGATTTGCATCTCTCTCATCAATAGTGATTTAGAGCATTTTTTCATATTACCATAGACAGCTTTAATTTCTTCCTCTGAAAACTGCCTGTTCATATCCTTTGACCTGATTGATCGTCGTATTGATCAGAGTCCTTACATCTTTCAGGGTTGTTGGTCTTTAAGATGTTATTTTTATTGTACAAATATTTCCCTTAGTTCTGATCATTTCACTCTGTATCAGTTGATATGTCTCCCCAAGAATTTTCTGAAACCATCTCCATAATTTCTTATAGCACAATATTATTCATTGCATTTTATGTAACATAATTAGCTCAGTCATATCCCCAATTTGACAATTGGTTTAAAGTTACAGATTAGTTGCTAATATGTACTGGCATAGAGAGTTCCCATGCTGGGAATTCCTTCAGCAAGTAAGTCACAAGTCCAGACTCATTCTACCCCTCTTCTGCCAAAAAGGTGAATTAATATTTTATAAATAAGGGGAAGACAATGAATATTTCTTACACCTTTATATCCTTTTTCAAAATGTAATCTTCAGTTAAGGACATCAATGACAGACTGAACTCTTGAAATGGCCAGTATGAGTTAACCTTGGGAAGGAAATGGTGTCAGGAAAAACATACCAAAAAGAAATTACTCAAAAGCATTCAAGAAGCCATTCATAAAGGAAAATAGTCATTTCAGACAGCTCTTCCTCTTTCATTCTTTGTAGAAACTGAAGAGGGTGATTGTGAGAGGACAAGAGATAATATTCAAAGTTTTAACTCATTCATTCTTGTGCTCAAATGGTGAGTTTCTTCAGTGTCAAACTGGTAGAAACTAGAGATGGATGAATTTCAAAAAGTTAAGGAACATGAGAGATAAATATCCCTAAGCCTAGGTGCTTGTAATTTTTTTTATAGTACAGAAGATCTCTACCACCCCACCCCACTACCCCAAACCAAATTGATTAATGAGACATTGCCATTGCTTCCACAGCTGGGGCTGGATAAAATCAGTAGGAGATACTGAAACCTACAAGACAGGCAAAGCTAACTGAACTTTTCTGAACCTCAAAGAAATTAAGTTCAAGATCTGGTGAAAAGCTGAGATTCATTCTTATGAACCATCAAGTCCGTTGTCTTTTTATCCAGGTTCCACCACTCAGATAAATGTTGTGTAGGGAGAGAAGAAGCCACGGTTAATGCTGACAGAAGCAATGTCTTGCTTTCAAGGCATACAGTTGTTAGAGAACAGAAATGGGGGCTTTAAAAGAAACTAAAAGTCAGCAGAACATCTGGGGAGTATCTTATTTCTTTGTCTTGTCCAGAAAGTACAGCAGCAGCACCTGCTAGCAACCCCACCTCCAAACATTACCACCAGCAGAAGCAGGAGGAAAAGCAGCCTCAACAGCAGCAATCGTAGCAATAGCACGAGCCCAGCAATACTTGCAGAACCACCAGCAGCAGCAGCTTCAAAGTTAGCATCGTACCCGTTACATGCCAGCAACATGCCAATTACACACAGATATCACTTTGGCAAAATCAACCACGCTCTGATTACACATTAGCAGTGTAATGTGAAAGCCAGCAACTACACACTAATTACAACCCCAAACCACACTAATCCTTTACTATGAAAGTCAGGAGCACCAGCACCACCAGAAGCAACAGGACCAGCACACTACCAGCACCACCTTCAAAGTGAGCAACACATCCATTACATGCCAGCAACATGTCAATTATGCGTAGATAGCAATTTGTCAAAATCAACCAAACTCTAATTACATGTCAATTACATATCAACCATAGCCTAATATTCCATGTGAAAGTTAGCAACATGCTAATTACAGGCCAGAATGTGCTGATACTTTACTGTGAAAGGCTGCAGCACCACCAGCAACACCAGCACTACCACCACCAGCAGCAGCAAAAACAGGAGCATGACCACCAGTACTACAGATAGCAGAACCAGCACCACCGGCATCACAATCAGCATTAGCAAGGAGAGAAGCCACAACACCAGAACAAGCAGTACCAGGATCAGTAAAAGTACCAGCAGCAGCTCAAGCACCAGCGGCACAACCAAGGTCAGCAACTAACCAACTGCATGCCAACCACATTCCAATTACACACAGATATCATGTCAAATTAACTCTAGTCTAATTACATGCCAGTTACATACCAACATCACACTAGCACTTTACTATGGGAGGCAGTAAAACATGTTCATTGCATGTTAGAACCTGTTAATTACATGCTAAGACATACTGTGAGAGCCAGTAGATATGCTGGTGTTGGAGCCAGCAGCAGTGGCAGCTGGTGGTGATGGTGCTGATGGTAGTGATGCTGGCACTCCTTGTGGTGAGAGTAATGTTGGTGCTGCTGGCTTTCACAGTAAAGTATTACCGTGTTTTCCATGTAATTAGTGTGTTAACGCTGCATTTCACATTAAAGATTTAATGTGTTTTTTGTTGCATAATTGGCAAGTAATTAAGAATGTGGTTGGTTTTGGCAAAGTGCTATCTGTGTGTAATTGGCCTCTTGTTGGCATGCAGTGGGTGTGTTGCTAACTTTTAAGGTGATGGTTCTAGTGCTGGAGCTGGTGGTAGTGGTGTTGGTACTAGTGGTGCTGCTTGTGCTGGTGTTGTGGCTCTTGATGCTGCTGCCAGTGGTGGTGCTGTGCTGTTTTTCCTGGGGCTGCTCTATTTGGGGTGGGGTTGGTCCTGGAGTTGCTGCTGGTGGTAGTGGTAGTGGTGCTGGCAGTGCATCCAACCTTGCTGCTTGTAATACAGGTGGTGGTGCTCCTGGTTTTCCAGCAGCTGCTGTATTTGTGGTGGTGTTGGAGCTCGAGCTGCTGGAGCTGGTGGTGCTGGAGCTGCTGGAGCTGCTGGTGGCTCTGGTGGTACTGGTGCTATTGCTGCTTCGGCTGCTTTCCTCCAGCTCCTGCCGCTTTTGCTGCTGCTGGTGGTGTTACTGGTGCTGGTGTTGCTGCTGACCTTGCTTCTGCTGCTGCTGCTGCTGCTGTTGGTCCTGGAGATGAGGTGCTGTGGGGTGCTGGAGCTCCTGCTGGGTTTGGTGATGCTACAGGTTGTGCTGTTGGAGGAAAGGCTGGTGGAGATTTTGCTAGGAGTGGAGTTCCTGGTTGAGTTCACACTGGTCTTGGTGCTTGTTGGTTTTCACAGAAAATTGTTGTACTGTTGCTGGCATGTAATTACCATGTGTTAGTGGCTTTCACAGTAAAGTGTTAGTTTCTTGTTAGTGTGTAACTGGCAGGCCATTCTCATGCTGATGATTTTGACACAGTGATCTCTGTGAGTAATTGGCAGGTTTTTGGCATGTGACTGGTGTGTTGTTACCTTTGGAGGTGTTGCTGCCCATGCTGGAGCTGCTGGTGCTGGTGTTCGTGGTGCTGGTGCTGGACCAAGGGCTGCTGCTTCTCTTGCAGTTGCTGCTGCTGTTGCTCTGACTGCTTTTGCTCCAGCTCCTGCTATTTTTGCTGCTGCTGCTGTTGCTTGTGATGGTGGTACTAGTGTTTAAGGTGGTGATATTACCAGCCAAAAGAGCAGCTCCAGCACTCATACCACCAGACAGAGCATGTCCAGGAACAACAGCACCAGCACCACAAGCAGCAACGCTAGCAGCAGTAACACCACCACCGCAAGAACAGCACCAGGAGAAAAAGCAGCCAAAGCAACAGCTACAGCGAGAAAAGCAGCAACACGTGCACCAACACCAGGAGCTCCAGCACCAGCAGATCTAGCACCATCAGCACCAACTGCAAAGGTACATGCCAATTACGCACAAATATCACTGTATCAAAACCCTCACCACCATAAAGACCTGCAAGGCCAACAAGAGACTGACACTTTATTGTGAAAGCCACAATCACCAAGATCAGTAGCAACTCAACCACAGCTTCACTACCCACACCAACACAACCAGCAGCTCCAGCATCACCATGGTGGTTTTCAGGTAGTGTTAGCATGTTGGAATGTAATTGCTGGTGCTAGTGCTGCTGCTGCTTGGGGTGTGCCTTCTGGTGCTGTTGGGGGCTCATTGCTGGCTTTCAGGAAAAGTGTTAGTATGTTGTTGGAGTGTAATTGCTTGTGCTGCTGCTGCTGCTGCTGCTGCTGCTGCTGTTGATGGTGCTTTTGGAGGTGCTGGTGCTGCTGTTGATCCTGTGTTGGTCCTGGTGCTGCTGGTAAAGCTGCTACTGGTGCTGCCTAAAAAAGCAGCAACAAGCCACGGGCACCAGCAGGAGCAACACAGGATCAACAGCAGCAGCAGCACCCACAACCCCAGCACCAGCTACACCAGCAGCTCCAAAAGCACCACAATTATGCTCCAAGAACATGCTAACACTTCACCTGAAAGCCAGCAAGAGGCCGCCACCAGCAGCAGGAGCAGCACCTGCACCAGCAAATACATAAAATTTAGGGACCAATCTCCCAAAGACCACAAAAGATTTGTATAGATTCTATTGCAAAGCACTCCTCAAAGATTTAAAGAGCAATCTAAATAATTGTAGAAATAGTCAGTGCTCATGGCTTTCTCTGAAGTTGCTAGTTCCTCTTGGAAATTAGCCTGCTTCATGAGAGGTATTACTTTCAATAAATAAATGCCTATACTTGGATTAGAGGTGGTCTAACTCTGAATTCTTTGAGATGGTTTCACCACCTCATGAAACCCCAACAGTTTTGGGGTGGGCAGAGCCCACACTACAACAGTTTTTGGTGTCCCTGGGTTTAAACTGCAACAATTGGAAAGAGATTGTGTTTTACCCCAAAGTCACACAGTAGCAGTACTTAAACTAGAACCTATGCATAAAAAGTCCCATTTTTCTTAGTCTTGCCTCATTCTTAAGTCCTTTATTCCTCCACTAATTTTAATTGTCCTCTTCTGGGCTTTTTCTAGGTCTAGTAATCCTTTACTGATGTAATACAAATGAAACTGCTTTAGAGTCATGGGCATCTTCTATCAAACAACTCAAACTGTTCGATAATCTTAATAGTGATGTATTTCTTAGGGACTGAGCTGTTAGTGGCTTGTTAGCTATTAATGATATCACAGTTATTCTATTGAAATCAGAACTATTTCTCTGAAGAGACTGTCAGATTCAGTTTCTTCTGATTATTTGTTGCTACAATCTAACTAGTTTATTTATCCTACAAACCTCTTGGATCACCTATTGTTATACCTATAAGTCTCTCAGCTCCCATTATAAAGCAGATGCCCATAAATTAGTAACTTCTTTTTCTAAGCGAACTGGAAGGAACATCATGTTAATAAGAGAACCAAGAATTGCATTACTTACAAAATGCTTTAAAAGATGTTCTACATCAACTTTTGTGCCTTTACCCATGTCATTCCCTGAACCTGGAGTGTCCTCTTGAAAAAAAATTATCACTAATCATTTCCTCCAAAATCTGGATTAAAAAGTATCAGTAATTTCCTTCAGGATATCTTTGAAGAATATCATGGTACAATGGGAAAAGCATTGTGTTTGGAATCAGAGGATCTATGCTTGACATTGTTCTGCTTGAAGTGAGCCTCAGAAGTGAACACTAGGCTAAGTTTCATGACTGATTGCTTGATTTTGAGTTAAGGGCCAACTAGATTAGAGACCCCCTTTTAGTGAATAGTGTTAATACCATGATTTCAACCTTCACATCCAAAGAACAAGTTAATAGAACTTTCATGTGATAATTCTGTGAAAGTAATCTTCATATGAAAGTACCCAGCTGGCTTCTGGCCACTTTTGTGTCATAGATACCTTGAACTGCCTGATAAAACCATGAATTTATCAGACACCTTTTTTTCCGTAACAAACATTAGTGAAAGTGAACTTTTTTGCACTTATGGAATTCAAACTTAAATTCCAGAACAAGCTAGATCTGGAACCAGATTAAAGACTGAAACTTTTCATGCTTTGGCCAGACTTCCAGTCTCTGAAAGCTGCTTGGTTGGACCAGTTGGATCTCATTCAATGATTGTATAATACAGAGGTTACATGACAGTAGTGGGGAGAGAGCTGGTCTCAAAGTCAGGAAAACCTGGGTTCCAGTCCCACTTTTGACACATTCTGACTCTGAGATACTGGGTAAAGCCTTTAACTTCTCAGAACCCCAGGCATTTCTCTATGACTAAATTGCAAAGCAGGCACTGATCTGTCAGGGGAGTTTCCTTCCTGGGATTTCCATATAACAATCACATCATAGGTCCAGTTCAAAAAATAAAAAATAAGCAAGCCAACATGCCTTCCAAGGAGTGAATAAGGCCTCACATATGCCATGTATAATATTTTTCAAAGGTATGTAGTTGCTGTTGTGATTCACAAAATACAAGTGCATTCAAATAAGCATTTACTATGTGTCAGGTACCATGTTAGGCAGTATAGAAACAAAGATCAAAATGAACCAGGCCCTGCCCTAAAGAAGATTACATTCTATTTAGGAGACAATATCTACAAAATAAATACAGGATTGTTTCCAGGAGCAGAAAGGACAGCATTAGCTGCCAAAAGAATCAAGAAAGGCCTCTCATAGAGGAGGTAGAGATTGAAAAGAGTTTTGAAGAAAAACTTGATAGAGCTGGTGAGAAATAAGTGCATTTTAGGCACAAGATAAAAACAGAGAGATAGGAGGAAGAAGGCCAGGTGTATAAAAGAGAATACTCTATAATAAGCTTGGAAAGATAGACAGTAGCTAAACTGTGAAGGGCTTTAAATGGCAGAGCAGTTTGTATTTTAATACAAGAGGCAATAGGGAAGCCCCTGGAGAATACTGAAGAGGGTTAAGGTATGGTCAAACCTGTATAAATCACTTGGGCAGCTCTGAGGAGGTGGTATTGGAGAGAGGAGAGACCTGAAGCAGGGAGACCAATTAGAAAACCATTACAATACAGCAGGGCATATAATCAGTGCTTATTGAATGGATATTCTAAGAAAGGTTAGCCACATGAATGGAGAAAGGGGGACACTGTGAAAACAGAATTAAGAAGACTTAGCAATGGATATGATCCTTGGGTTGAGTGAAAATGAGTGAAAGGATGACCCTGGGATGGCAGACTTGAGCGACTGTAAAGAGGGTGGTGCCTTTGACAAAACTGGTAGGTCTGGGAGAGAGCTGGGTTTGGGGAAAACTTTAATTAGTTCTGCTTGGAACAGGCTGAATTTGAAATGGCTGAGGTGCATCCAGTTTGACATGTCCAATAAACAATGGGTGACATGGGATCAGAGGTCAGTAGAGTCTAGGGTAAGACAGATAAATCTGCAAATGATCTGCACAGAAATAATTCAACTCATGACATAGTACTCTTGTATACTTTTCTATACTACCTCTACTAGGACCTAGTTACCACAAGCAAGAACCTATTCTCTCTAAGACAGTCCCTTTCAACCATTTACATAATACAGATCTGTAGCACCAATGCAGTATTCACAGCACCAATGGTGACAGCATAGTACTCAATTACAAAATATAATAGACTCTCCATAGAGAAGACAGAAGCAAAATGTTTATTCAGACACCAGAAAACCAAATCCATCATAGTAGCAAAGAAATTAATAGATCATAACAACACAGAGAGCCACATCATCCTTTAGCCTTCCCACAAGCCTACCTGTCTGCTTGCCTGCTGTCCTTTCTTTCCTACCCTCTAACTGTTCTTCCTCCCAGCTTCCTGTGGGCTCTGCTCCATCCTTCAGCAAACTCCTACTACAGGTTCCATGTGATTACATTCAGCCTATTGGGGGCAAGGGAGATCTTTGAAGAAGGGAAGGTCTTCAAATTCCCTTAGGCTTATTAAGGGGCAGGGAAAATATTCAAATTCCCATTACCATTACAGGATCCTAGTCCTAATTCCATGCTACAGTAGTATGTTTCTATTGTTTCGAGGGATGTGAAAGGGAATTACAATTTGCAAACTAAAGCTATTTTGCAGTTTTTAAAAGTTCAATAAGGGAATTGATCTGTGGGCTTGGGAGTTTCAGCCTAGGGTAAAATCCCTGCTCCATTCTTTCCCTTGCCCCCCCTCCCTCCCTCCCCGCTATTGAGTGTTCCCCATCTCCACACATTCTGGGTTCCCTGTCCCTCAGCCTAGGGTAAACTTCCAGAGAGGGAAATTCAAATGTACACGGACCAATCACTGATTGTAGTTTTGGCTTACATAATCTCTTTAAAAACCAGCACTGTCGTGGGGCAGAGCCAAGATGGCGGAGTAGAAACAGCTCATCCAAGCCACTCTGCCCCCAGATTCCCCCAAACTATGTAAAAGGGGACTCTGAACAACTTCTGGAGCCCCAGCACCCACAGAACAACACAGAGAAGCTAACCTCCCGCTGAGGACAGCCCAGCAGCCCTGCAGGAAGGACCAGCACAGCAGTCTGGGAGCCGGCAGCGCGCAGAGCACAGGGAGCGGAGCTGAGCAGAGCCCAGGTCCGCGTGAGCCGAGGTTTTAGCCCAAGGGTGGCAGGGCCAGCAGCCGGCTGGAGGAACCCCAGAACACCAGCAGCTGTGGCGACTCCACAATTATCAACATAGACATGCCTAGGACAAAGTAAGAGGTTAGTGTCCTATGGACTTTGGGACCTGTATTTGGGGAAATGGGTCGGCTCCCTCCCCTGGGGGCTAGAAGCCACTGAGGAGACACTCCATTTGGTAGTTTTCAGAGGCAGCTCCAGCTCCTGGCCTGTGAATTTGTAGGGAGATCCAGCGATCAGTCTTGGGGGGTAATCGCTCTTGCTTTAACCTCTCTGGATCTGGATTGTGACCTAGGGTGGAAGTCGTGGGTGGGTTTACAGCTTGCCAGAAATGTAAGTTGCCCCCCACACGTTCGGGACGAAAATTCCTCTATCTGGCCTTAAAGCCATAGTGTGGCAACAAGCCCAAAAGTCAAGTAATTAAGTGGCAACATGCCAAGGCAAAGGAAACAGAAAAATGCAACCCTAGACTCCTATTTTGGGGGCATAGAGCAGGAAAAGGACTGTGAAGTCAGAAGTCCTCCTCCAAAAGCCCCAGGGGAAAACATGAGCGGGTTGCAGGCCATAGAGGACCTTAAGAAGGACTTTAAAAATCAAATAAGAGGGGGTGGAGCCAAGATGGCGGAGTAGAAACAGCTCATCCAAGCCACTCTGCCCCCAGATTCCCCCCAAACTATGTAAAAGGGGATTCTGAACAACTTCTGGAGCCCCAGCACCCACAGAATGACACAGAGAAGCTAACCTCCCACTGAGGACAGCCCAGCAGCCCTGCAGGAAGGACCAGCGCAGCAGTCTGGGAGCCGGCAGCACGCAACACGCAGAGCACAGGAAGCAGAGCCGAGTGGAACCCAGGTCCACGTGAGCCGAGGTTTTAGCCCCAGGGTGGCAGGGCCAGCAGCCAGCTGGAGGAACCCCAGAACACCAGCAGCCCTGGCGACTCCAGGATTATCAACATAGACATGCCTAGGACAAAGTAAGAGGTTAGTGTCCTATGGACTTTGGGACCTGTATTTGGGGAAATGCGTCGGCTCCCTCCCCTGGGGGCTAGAAGCCGCTGAGGAGACACTCCATTTGGTAGTTTTCAGAGGCAGCTCCGGCTCCCAGCCTGCAATTAATTGTAGGGAGATCCAGCGATCAGTCTTGGGGGGGTAATCGCTCTTGCTTTAACCTCCCTGGATCTGGATTGTGATCTAGGGTGGAAGTCGTGGGTGGGTTTACAGCTTGCCAGAAACGGAAGTTGCCCCCCACACGTTCGGGACGAAAATTCCTCTATCTGGCCTTAAAGCCATAGTGTGGCAACAAGCCCAAAAGTCAAGTAATTAAGTGGCAACATGCCAAGGCAAAGGAAACAGAAAAATGCAACCCTAGACTCCTATTTTGGGGGCATAGAGCGGGAAAAGGACTGTGAGGTCAGAAGTCCTGCTCCAAAAGCCCCAGGGGAAAACATGAGCGGGTTGCAGGCCATAGAGGACCTTAAGAAGGACTTTAAAAATCAAATAAGAGAAGTGGAGGAAAAATTGGAAAGAGAAATGAGAAGGATGCAGGAAAAGTATGAAATGAGGGTCAACAGCCTGACTGAGGAAAACAACACCTTAAAAAATAGACTAACTCAAATGGCAAAGGAGGCCCAAAAGGGCAATGAGGAGAAGAATGCCTTAAAAAGTCGAATTTGCCAGATGGAAAAAGAATCTCAAAAGTTCACTGAGGAGATTCATTCCTTCAGAGTTAGACTGGAGCAAATGGAAGCTAATGACTTTATGAGAAATCAAGATGCTGTTAAGCAGATCCAAACAAATGAAAGATTAGAAGGCAATGTGAAATATCTCATGGGAAAAACCACTGACCTGGAAAATAGATCCAGGAGAGACAATTTAAAAATTATTGGACTACCTGAAAGCCATGATCAAAGAAAGAACCTAGAAAGCACCCTTCAAGAAATTCTCAAGGAAAACTGCCCTGATGTTTTAGATCCAGAGGGCAAAATAGAGGTTGAAAAAATCTACCGATCACCTCCTGAAAAAGATCCCAAAAAGAAAACTCCCAGGAATATTATAGCCAGGTTCCAGAATCCCCAGATCAAGGAGAAAATACTACAAGCAGCCAGGAAGAAACAATTTTAATATTGTGGAAACACAATCAGAATAGCCCAGGACCTGGCAGCTTCTACACTGAGGGATCAAAGGGCATGGAATATGATATTCCAGAGGGCAAAAGATCTGAGAATGAACCCAAGGGTCACCTCCCCAGCAAAACTGAGTATTTTGTTTCAGGGGAAAATATGGTCATTCAGTGGAATAGAGGACTTCCAAGCATTCTTGAGGAAAAAACCAGAATTGAATAGAAAATTTGACATCCAGACACAAGAAGGAAGAGATGCCTGAGAAGGTAATCAGGGAAAAGAAATCAAAAGGAACTTATCAAAGTTGAACTATTTACATTCCTATATGGAAAAGTAATAACTGTGACTGATGATATCTTTCTCACTATGAAAATAATGGAAGAAGGGTGTGTGGTCATATGAATACATATGTGAATGTGTGTGTATATGGTTACAGTTATATATGGATAGAGGGCATAGGTTGAATCTGTTGGGAAGGGAGAATACTCAAGGGATGAAATTATGAGGGGAGAGAGGAAAGTGGCAAGAGGAGATGGGGAGAGACAGGGTAGGGTAAACTATCTCATGTAGAAGAAGCAAGGGGAAGTGGTTACAAGGGAGGAGGAGAATAGGAAGGCAAAAAAGGCAAAACCACATTCTCATTGAATTTGGTTCAGGGAGAGAATGACATACATACTAAATGGGATATCGCAACCTACAGCAGAATAGGGGAAAGGGGGATGAGAGGAGGGATGATGGATGGGGGGGCATCCTTGTGGGGAGGGGAGGTTGGAAGTACCCACTATAGAAGAGGGACAGGATCATGTAGGGAATGGACTAGGTGGGGGGTGGGATGAGTGGGAGGGAATTATAAGCATCCTTGTACAATATGTCTACTATGATAATGTTTTACATAGCTAGACATGTACAACATATATTGAATTACTTATCTCCCAAGAGGGAATGGGTGACAAGGGAGGAAGGAAATGGATCTGAAATTCGAGGTCTTAACATTAAATGTTTCAAATATATATAAATACTTTTATTAATACTCTTTTGCTTGTAATGGGGAGATAAGATGTGGAGGCATTGGGACACAAAGATTCACCTTCCTCTAATGGAAAAGTTGAAGGGGGTATGGGAGAAGGTATGGGAGAGAGCAGATTGGAGGAAGCGATATCTTGTGGGACTGCTATTCTGGGAGGTTGGGTAGGGAATAACGGGGGGGAAATGATTGTAACTCAAAATCTGGCAGAAATGAATGATGTAAAACAGAAGTTAATAAAGCATTTGTTTAAAAAAAATAAAAGTTCAATAAGGGAAAAACCACAGCTTTTTATAGAAAGCCTCTGGCAAAAACCCAAATTCAAGAAGGAAAACAAATTGTAAGAAACAGAGAGGTTATAAAATACAATAGGTTTTTTGTTTTCTTTTTGTTTTTTCCCAGAATTATCATCTTATTGGTTTAGGAAACTCTCATTAAGGAAACTCCCTCTAGCAAAGTAGATTGGTACCTGTTCTGTTATACATGATCTTAAAAGACTTGTCCAGAACGCTAAGAAGTCAGAAGGGTTGTAGAGCTAGTATGTGTTCAAGGCTGAACTTGAACTCAGATCTTCTTGACACATAGCCAGCTCTTTATTCTCATTCCATTATGCCTTGCTCAGACAAATAAACAAATTAATAAATAAAGAAGCAATCATAATTTAACCAAATAAAACTTTTCAGTGCTAATAATTTATTCTATGGAAAGGGGGCTATGCTGGAGGAACTAAAAGCAGTGACTTGTGCAATTATATCAATAGAGCTCAGACAAACTGGAGAAAACTTGGTTCTCTCCATTTATATGCTTTGAGAGGATAGAGAGAGATGTTTTAGAAACCTAGTCAGGGAGCAGGAGGCCTCCAAGAGTGCCTGGGTAGGAATTCTTGTAGGTACAGGATAATATCCAAAGGCAAATGACCATCAACTAGGTAGTGAAGTGGATAGATGGTTATAGCCTTTCAGGCATAGTTCCAAATTGTACTGAAATAGTGTCTTGAGATGGGTACCATGATTCAAGGCATGAAACATTTTTTTACAACCCAATGCCTTAAGCTGGATAAGAGAATATATAGCTTATCATGGGTCTTGGTGTTTAGAAATAACATTTCTACCTACTAACCAATCAATGCAGTCAATCACTTGTTGGTCTTTAACTCTTCTGATAAACACCTGTTGATAGTTGCATCTATATATCGCATGAACGTTTACAAAATCTTTTCCTTACAATAATCCTGTGAAGTAAATGGTATCCGGTGTGGGGAACCTGTTGCCTCAAGGTCACATGTGGCCTTCTAGGTCTCTGGGTATGACATTTTGACTGGGTCCAAGTTCTACAGAACAAATCCTCTGTGAAGTTTAGGTTCAGTCAAAGGGCTGCACTTGAGGACCTAGAGGTCCATATATGGCTTTAAGGTTGCAGGTTCCCCACCCCTTGTATAAATTGTTTATCTTTCTTTCACAGGCAAGGAAACTAAAGTTCAGAGAAAATTATTTAGCAACTTGGCTACGATCTTATAGCTAATGTTGGAACTGGAATTCAAACCCGATTCCTGAATCTAAAGGCAATAGTTCATATTACTTTATTACATCGTCTCTGTTCTTCTGGAACAATGATGTTTCCATTATCCTCAAAGACGGCTCATCATACTAATGGTTTGCTGATGTGGTTACAATGAAATTGATTTTGAAAAATTCTGTCCAACACATTCCTTTACCAGCTTTTGTTTTGCATGGCAATCATTCTCTACAACCACGAAATTGGTGTTTTTTGTTGGTTTTCCTTTGTAGAAAAACTACACTTGAGGTTAGTAAAATTG
The DNA here is from genome assembly GCA_011680675.1 of Gymnobelideus leadbeateri. Taxonomy (NCBI): domain Eukaryota; kingdom Metazoa; phylum Chordata; class Mammalia; order Diprotodontia; family Petauridae; genus Gymnobelideus; species Gymnobelideus leadbeateri. The sequence continues at coordinate 42,667 of WOXC01011340.1, read as the reverse complement.
TTGAACTGTATAGGTTTTACATTGGTGTTTTAACCATTGCAAGCACCCTTACATCATTTGCTCTAAATCTAAAAATGATTCTTTTTTCTGTGTCCCTAATCTTCTGGTTTATAGAATTTTATTTTTTGTTTATACCTTTAAGCATGTGAAGACTTTTCCTAGTGGAGCAGGTGGGTGAGAACAGTTTGTTCCATTGGCCATGAAAGTGGCTAAAGCAGACACTGTGGATCACTTAGAGTTCGTCAGACATTGAAGATGATAAGGCCATCCATTGTATCCCAAGCCATCGCCAGTGGTCTTGACCTTTGAGGGTGAGACTCATGCAACTTTGCCTCATTTAAATCCATCTCACACAGGAATCAAGATATCACCCAATGGTGTCATATCTTTGAAAATGAGGGATGAACAAGCAAGAACAAGAACAATTAAAGGCCGAAGACCTGAATTCAAATCTGGATGCTGACATTTAGTAGCTGTGTTATCCAGGGTAAGTCACTTAACCTCTGCTTGCCTCAGTTTCCTTAAATGCAAATAGGAATAATAATAGCACCTGTGGGGATGAAATGAGATAATATTTGTAACATGCTTAGCACAGTGCCCAGCATGTAGTAGATGCTATATAAATGCCTACTTTCTTTTCCTTTCCTTGTCTTTGTGGGAAAGTATAAAGGTATGCGTTGCTTCTGAAACAGTCAGGTTTTGAATACCAAAAGCAACAGCAGAAGCAGCTAGCAAAACTGTATAGAGGCAGGACATACCACAAATGATAAGTGCATGACAACTTAATCATTTATTAAGTTCCTGTTATGTTCTAGCCAACTCTAAACTATGCAAAACAGAGCCCAAGAAAAGGCAAAATGGCATCAATTTGTTCTTAGGTATAATTGTCACTAAATCTAACTCTAAATGGTATTTTCTCTTAAATGTTGTGATTTCATATTATCTACCCAGATATAGATGATATTTAACTATTATTTTGATAAAGAGTGGGCAGCAAGGTAGAACAGTGGATAGAGTACTAGGCCTGTAGTCAAGAAGACTCATCTTCCTGGGTTCAATACTGTCCTCAGACATTTACTAGCTATGTGACCCTGGGCAAGTCATTTAACCCTATTTGCCTCAGTCTGCTCATCTATAAAATGAGCTGGAGAAGAAAATGGCAAACCACTCCAATATATCTGCTAAAAAAAACCCAAATGAGATCACAGACTGAAAAACAACTAAACAAATGAAAAAAAGAGCATAGTTTACGGAATAAAAGCATATTAACTGCTAAGAAAACTGGAAAGCTGTTTGGCAGAAACTAGGCATAGAACATCTCACACCATATACAAAACAGGTAAAAATAGGTACATGATTTATATATAAAGGGTGATACCAGAAGCAAATTAGGGGAGCATGGAATAGTGTACCTGTCAGATCTATTGATAAAGGAAGAATCTGTGACCCAGCAGGAGAGAGAGAAAAAGCATTACAGGATGTGAAATGGATGATTTTGGTTACATCAAATTAAAAAGGGTTTGCACAAACAAAAGTCATCCTAAGTCCAGGCCTGGCTCTCTATTTACCACACCACCTAGCTGCCCTTATTTTGCAGTTATCCCTCTTCAAACACTAGACATTCCAACGTAACCTGACTGTGGTTTTTCAAATTTATTTGAATATTTATTCTTGAAATCTATTCTCTTGTCTCAGTGTACTGGCAAAAACTGTCCTTCATACCTGGAAATGGTGGATAAGTATGTTTATTTCTGCCTTTTCTGGCATAACCTGGTAAATCTCCACAGGTCATCTAATCCAAACAAATGTTTACAGATAAGACTTACCTAAATCGCATAAGAAACACGGTCATTCATGTATTTCTACATCAACTCTGAAGTAATTTCACAATTTCCCTCTGAAACCTATTAAGATCCACACCAAAGCTCTTCCTTAAAATCTAATCTAAATCTTTCTTCAGTCTAAATGTTTCATTTCATTCTGTCTTCTCCAGAACTGAACAATTACTTCAGCACCTTTTGCTGACTTGAACTTGGATGTTAGGTTTTCCTTCAGAGGGTTACTTAATACAATCCAATAAGCATTTATTAAGTGTCTTCTAGGTGCTAGGCACTGGGCTAAGTGCTAAAGCTAAGTGCTTTATCCCTAAGGGGATAAATTTAATAAAGTTCCTGACCTCAGGGAGCTTAAAATCTATCTGTGGGGGATGGGGAGTAACACATAAGGGGAAGAAAAGCTGGGGGTGGGGTTACCTGACTCAGAGACATCTTGTTCCATGGAGTTGAAACCAAGCAGGGCAGCAGATGCCAAGTGGAGTATCTTGCAGTCAAGGTTCTGCCTTCTATAAAAGAAGGAATTGGGAAGAGTTTGGTTCTCTGCCCTCCAAACAGAGGGGAGAGGAAGCTTGGGGAAGTGGTGTCAGTCAAGGCTGGAGCTAGCTCCAAGGTAATGAGATTAAAAGTGATAAACTTAACCTGGGAGGGGCCTCTTGTTGGGTGGAGTGGAAATCGGATAGGGCAGCAGGTGCAAAGTATAACTCAGTTCTTGGATAGCTTGTCAACATTGGTTCTAAAATAATTTAAAACCAGTAACTCTATAACTCTAAGCTTGTCCCCTACATTGACAATAACCCAGTTAAAGAGATTCTACCTTTCCAGATTTACTGCATGTTGCTCTCCTCCATGGATTTTATACTCCAGACAAAATGGCTTACGTGCTATTCCCCGTAACATGACCATTCTATTTCTCCTATCCATGCCTTTGCACAGTACGTAAAATGCCATTCTTCCTCATTTCTGCCTTATTTAATCCCTAGCTTCCTTCAAAGTTTGTGTCACTTCCTATGTGGAACCTATTCAAATCCAACCCAGTTTCTAGTTGTCCCCCATTTATACATTAGTTTCTTCCCTCCCATCTTCCCCTTCTCTCCCTCAGTAGAATATAAGTTCAAGGGCAGGGGTTGTTGTGTTTTATCTTTGTATCCAAGCACCTGATACATGGTAGATGAAGAAAAATATTATGTGATTATTTAGTTCAAATTCATCGTTGGACATTACTAGCAGTGTGACCCTGGGCAAGTCACTCAACCCTGTTTGCCTTAGTTTCCTCATCTGTAAAATGAGCTGGAGAAGGAAACAGCAAACCACCCCATATGGGGTCATGAAGAGCTGGACGTGACTGAAACAATGGACAACAACAAATTCCAAAGAAATGGGGATAGGATTCATATGTACAAAAATGTTTATGGATGGTGCATTTTTTGTTGTAGCTAAGAATAAAAAACTAAAGGGGAACTCATGAATTTGGAAATGGTTAACCAAATTATAGCATATGAATGAAATAGAATATCATCATACCATAGGAAGTTCAATAAACATTTGAATTCACTACGCATTTATTAAGCACCTCCTATGGGCCAAATGTAGGGTAGCTAGGTGGCACAGTAGATAGAAGACCAGGCCCGGACTGAGGAAGACCCAAGTTCAAACTTGGCCTCAGACTAGATGTGTGACCCTGGGCAAGTCACTTAACCCTGTTTGCCTCAGTTTCTTCATCTGTAAAATGAGCTGGAGAAGGAAATGGCAAAACACTTGTCTTTCTGGAAAAAATCCCAAAACAGGGTTATGAAGAGTTAGACAACTGAAAACCACTTTACAACAAATGTGCCAAGTATTATACTAAGCCCTTGGGGTACAAATAAGAAAATGACAGTCCCTGTCCTCAAGGAATTTACAGTCTAATGTGGGGAAGACAACACACAAAAGGAAGCTGAAAAGGGGGGAAATAGTGGGGGACACACAACATGGGGGCATAATGCTCCACTGAGTTGAAAACAAGAAGAGCTGATGATGAAACATGGGAGAGTTATCTGAAAAATTCTGATCTGAGCCCTCTATAAAGGAATACTTTGGGAGGAGCTTATTATTCCACCCTCCAGACCTTCAATCTGGCAGGAGAGGAGGCTGAGGGAATTGAGAAAGTTCTGAGTACCAAAAACTGCGTCAATCTGCATGGGATGAGATTTTGGGTGATCGGCTCATCCTGGGAGAGGCAGAATGTTTCATGGAGTTTAAACCAAGCAGAGCCACCAATGAAAAATGGAGAGTTACCACTAGTGGAAGTTACCAATGATGAAAGCAATGGATTTGGAGAAAGAAGACATATTTGAATCAATGAAGAAAAGAGTGAGGAGAACCAGGACAATAATTTGTACACTAAATACAACTTTATAAAAATTTTTAAAATTTATTTTATTCTGAACTTAATAAATACCAAGTAAAACACACATTTCCATATAAAGAGGATTGTACATGAAACTGTCCATCTCTATTATGTACACTGTTTTTCTTTTAAAATATATAATACATTTTATGTGTAACTTTTAAAGCTGTCCTTGTCTGTGACTCTGGCATTCCTCTGTTCTCTTCTGTGCACTTAAAAGATTCTCTCTCTTGGGGGCAGCTAGGTGGTGCAGTGTGTAGAGCACCGGCTCTGGAGTCAGAAGGACCCGAGTTTGGATCTGGCCTCAGACACTTAACACACACAAAAACCTAGCCGTGTGATGTTGGGCAAGTTACTTAACCCCAACTGCCCACCAAAAAGCAAAAAAAAAAAAAAGATTCTCTCTCAAGGGGCGGCTAGGTGGTGCAGTAAGAGCGCTGGCCTTGGAGTTGGGATGACCTGGGATCGAATCCGGCCTCAGAAAATGAGCACCCACACATAATGACTAGCTGTGTAACCTTGAGCAAGTTACTTAACCCCAATTTCTTTAAAAAAAAAAGATTCTCTTTCTCTCTCCGCCCCCCTCTTCCTTGGTTTCTTCTTCCTATTATTCCCCCACCAAAAACAACAACAACAAACTCTTGCATCTCATTCAAAACAAAATTCCACATTGTCCCTGTTTGGAAATGCATGTCTCATTCAGCACCTTGAGTCCAGGAGTCCAGGAAGCATGCTTCATTATCATTGGTCAATTGGAGTCATGATTGTTATTTCCTGGATCAGATTTCTTAAGTCGTTCGATCTTATCACACATGAATCATTCTTCCACTTTTGCTCATTCCCTCAGTATCAGTTTATAAAATGTTCTTGTTTCTTTAAAACTCTTTTGTCATTTCTTACAGCATGATAATATTGCGTCATATTTATATACCATAATTTGTTCACTCATTCTTCAGCTGCAGGACACCCCATTAAGTATCCAGTTTATCTGAGATAGTATGCTTTCTGCACCATCAGTAAAAGGGTCTCAGTTGGGAAGTCATTTTCAAGGGAATCAAGTCAAGGCATGTCAACAAGCATTTACTAAGCTAGCTTACTATGTTTGGCATTGTACTAAGCAAACATTCGATATGAGGAAAGGCAAAACAGAAAAAAATCGGTTCCTCCTCAAGAAACTCACAGATGAAGGGGGAAGACAACCTACAAACAACAACATATAAAAAAGATATATAAAGAATAAATTGGAGATAATCTCAGAGGTTAGAAATAAAGATTAAAGAGCATCTGGAAAGGTTTCCTGTGGAGAGTAGAACTTTAGGTGGGACTTGAAGAAAGCTAGGGAAGAAGACAAGAGGCAGAGATGAATAGGGAGAAAGTTTCAGGCATGGGGTCAGCCAGTAAAAATACACTCAGGAGATGGAATGCCCCCTTCAGGGAAGAGCAAAGTCTCTATTATAAAGTGGACAGAGCTCAGGTGGGCGATGCTGCAAGGGGGGAGAAGAGGAAATGGTTCTTAGCAGGGTGGGTGGTGCTGCCAAAGTCTGCTGAGAAGTTTCTGGTTCCATGTTATCTAGGCTGGGCTGAGCTGGAGTATTCCTGAGGTCCAGTGGGTTCAGGGGCAGTTTCCTAGGTGTGCATCAGTCTGTGGGTAGGAGTGCTCTGTATCAGCTATGTATAGAGCCTAGGTCTCAGAGGGATGGGTGGGGCTGCAAGCCTCTGAGGAAGGATCCTGGGGTAAGTCTATTCTAGGATGGGTCTATGACCTACTATGAAAAGATCTTGGGGTCTATATCATGAGGTTGAGAGAGTACCTAGTTGCAGAGAGGGGTGCTGGGGCCGTGATGGCAGGTGGTCAGTGCTCAGGGCTCTGTGAAGGAAGCTGACTCCATCAGAGGGACCAGCGTGAGGGCAGGGGCCCTGGAGAACAGCTGCTAGTTTAAGATTCCAGGGTTGCTGTCAACAGGCAAGCAGGGCATGGGGCTACTGACAAGAAGCTGCCAGTGGATGTCTGTGTCAGAGTGTGGGTGCAGCTCAGAGCAGCTGCTAGAAGGCCCCTAGTCCATCTCAGCAGGGTTGGCTTGGCTCCAACTGGCTCCTGGGTCTGTGGGAGCAGTGAATGTGGGGTGGGCTGGGGTCCCTGCTGCCAAGTGGGCAGAGTTTCCAGGAGTGTGAAGAGATCTCAGGGTTGATGGCATCTTGGGCAGGGCACTGGGTCAATGTGGTTGTATCAGGTAGACTGTGGGGCCTTGGGCAGTCTCAGGACTCTAAGAGGCTGGGGTGATGTTGCAAGCATCAGGGGCCCACAGTCAAAGGTGGCAAAAGAGGGAAGATTTATGAAGGAATTAACAGCTAGCATTTACATAATGCTTCACAGTTTGCAAAGCACTTTACAAGTTAACTCATTTTATCTTCACAACAATCCTCTGAGAAAGGTGCTACTAACATCCTAGTTATACAGCATTACCCAACTAGAATGTGTCTCAGGCTAGATTTGAACTCGGTTCTTCCTAATTCCAGGCCCAGTACTCTATTCATTGTGCTGAGTAGATGCAATAAAATGAAGATTGAGTTGAGTTTTGTACCTGTTGAGTAAATTCAAATGTTCTCAAGACATCTAGTTAAAGATTGTCAAGAGGTAGTGAAAGATTTGAAATCAAGAAAGAGGTTAGGGCTGGACAATATATCTGAGAATCATCTGCATGGATAATTGAATCCACAGGAGCTGATAAAATCATGAAGTGAAAGAGGACAGAGGGAAGAGGGCCCAGGACTGTCTTGGGTGTCCCAACTATAGTTAACAAGGGAGACTTGGATAAGGATCCAGCAGAGTAGAATAAGAAGTCTTGCTCACTGGTTTTCTTCTTTCCTCCACGAAGGGTGGATGCTGATTTATCTCACACTAACCTTCATTTGGAAATACCTTTGCCACCAAATAAAGAAACTGAACCGGGCAGGAGAAACTTTTAATCTCTTTATTTTAAAACTCCTGTAACTTAAAGAAATAGTCCTTATTAAAATGGCTACAGTGTATGTCCCTAACTTAAATATCTACTTTTATTTTATACACTCCTATGAAATATGGGCCCCAATTCTGATTTCTTATTTTTATCTCAGACAGCAGCTAAACCTCTGGATCCTCTCAAAGTGAAGGACAGCTCCTGTATAAGGCCTACAACTCAAGCACAAGCTTGAGGGGAAAGCCTCAGTTACTAAGGCACTTGTCACATTGGTCAGTGGTATAGGGACATCTTCACTACCTTGGTCTTTGAGCTAGTTGCTTGAAGATGAACTTTCCTAAGGAAACATTAAACATGCAAATCAAACTGGCATCTCAGAGGGCCCAAAAGATAAATAAAAAGAGGAAAACCCAGGATATTGGAATCCTCCATGACAGAATTTTTCCAATTCTGGTTTACCTTAGCATTAGCCTAAATATTACTATTGGCCAGTTTTGAATCATCAATGACCCTTCTCCATTGAAACAGGCCTTTAAATACTCTATAACTAATCATTCCCTCACTTGATTAGATGCTAAGCTAAACTTACTTTTGAACCTTGGTACAAGGTTGGATTAATGTAAAATTACATAGCCTGCTAAACTCTACTCTCCTCATTTTTTTTTCTGCTACAGAGAGAGGAGCAGAGGTATTATTTCTTAAATTCCTGAACTTCAGATTGTACCAGAGTTAAAAAAAATAGAGTCTAGTCAGGATACAGCCACTTCTAAACTAAAATACTTAACGAGGTAGTTTTGAAAACAAAAAACTTTATTTACAAAAGTAAAGTTATTTTTAATTTCACTTTTACATATTCTAACAGCAACTGAGAGCTCTCTGTAACATTGAAAACATTTGTTTTAAAATACAATTTGACGTCTGTGTAGTTCATTTTCCTTCATAGTTCTATTACATGACTTATAAACAATACTTTAGGCTTTGATGTTTGGTCATTTTTGTGCAGAATTTATATCCAGGACAAGTCTACTAACTAGGGGCGATCACAGTACCATGGATTGTGGACTTCCAAGAAGCAGAGGAGCCAATCTTAGCAAGGCTCGGACTGGCATCTTCAGTTGCTTGAATTTTAGAAGCAGCTCAGAAAAACTCATGCTTCCTAATGAAAAAGAAAGGGAAACAGGTTAAAAAAATGTATATTTGTAAACACATAATATGTTGTATATACATACGTGTGTGTGTGTATAAACACTCCATACAGGAATAAATGCCTTGATTTAAAACAAAACTCAGTCTACCAAAATCATATTACAGAATGTTAGAGCTGGAAGGAATCATAGAGATCACCTAATTCAACATCTTAGTTTTAAAGAGAAGAAAAAAAGAGGCCAAAAGGCTGAAGCAACTTCCAAAGTCACGAAGATGTTTAAGTGTCAGAAAATGGATTAGAACTCAGGTCTTCATCGTTGAGGTGCTTTCCCACAAGGCTGAAGCAATTCACACTTAATGAAAGTTAAATTAGGAACTGATTTTTTAAAAAATTCTCATTCTGTAAAATAATTCATGAAGAAATTCCTTTAAAGAGAAAGCTCACAGAGCACTTTAATATGTTCATAGATATCAATTTTATTTACATGTACTAATTTTCAAGAGAATGTTTATTAAGTGTAATAATATTATGTGTTATTATCAAGCACAGAAAACGTACATCAATATTTTCATTCTGCATGTTATTTATGCAAAAGCCAAGTGTGGCTAATACACTTAGCAAAACTTTCACTTGTCAACTTCCCCATTTAAATGAAGTGGTAGATAAAGGATTGCTACTTAGTCTCTCTTTGATGCTTAAATTACTTCAATACTTCAAGGACTCATGGGTTCACAGCATGAATATGCCCCTTACTAATACAGATCAAAACAGCTCTGTAACTTTGCAGTCAAGTCTTTATGAAGTGTGAAAATGTGTACCATTACTCAGTCAGTCATCCTGTGACCAACCTGGTGAAAAACTCTCTTGAATGACAGCACACAATTACTTGTCCTAGACTTGAACCTTTTTCCAGTTTTGCAGGAATTGAAGTTCTGTTGGCATAGCATTCTTCTACACCAGGAAGATATATCAGAGTAGGACTTAATAAAGGATTAAATCATTGAATGATAATTTTTTAAAAGGCTACATGAATTCCATTTATTTATATACTTTCACATTTATTCAAAATCTTGAGGAGAATAATTTACATGTGTATCAAGGTAATCTTTGAAGACAGAATAAGGATGAAACAGGTTGATTTTCATGAATGATTTGCAATAGAAGACTGTTTTTATATCATAAAAGCGACTGAAAAATACAAAGACTACAAGATCCTGTAGTGTTTATATTCTGTAAAAACAAAACAAATAACACCTGATTGCATAAAGTAAAGTACCATCTTGGAGGCTTTTCTTTTTTTTAAATTAATTTTCTTCTAAAGTTTTGAACTTAAACATTTTAAGACCATTTCCATATGTAAAAAAAAAACATTAAAAGATTCTAAATGAAAAAAATCTCATTACTTTAAAAAAAAAGTATATAATAAAACCCACACATTACTTTTAAAATTGTCTTTCTTCTCTGTGCTTCTTTCTGAACTACCTTCTGTTGTCTTCTGTGCACTGGAAAATTTTTCAGCAGTACTTTGGGGAAGATTATTACTATTTACCCCTTCTTTTTGCCTCCAACTTCCTCCCCTAACCCCAAACAAAAAAAAACTAAAGAAAAAAACCACCTTGGAACAAATAAGCATATCAAATAAATCAAATCCACTTTATGTACTCTGAGTGAACACTTCTTTTTCAGGAAGGGGGTAATAGGTCTCATCATAGATCATCTAGTTGGTCATTGCATTGATTAGTTTTAAAGCCTCTCAAAGTCGTTTTTCTTTATAGTATTTTTCTCCTTGAATTGTTGTTTTGGTTCTGCTTGCTTCATTCTGCATCAGTTCATACCACCCAAGAGTCTCTGAAATTATCTCATCATTTCTTATGGAGCATCAATATTCTATTTTTTAATATTTCACAATATGTTCAGTGATTTTCTAACTGGTGGGTAGCTCCTCAGATTCTGGTCTTTTTTTTCCCCTTTAAATTCCACTTCAGGATCAATAAGTTTATTTTGCTTACAATTTTCCTGCCACTAATATCATCCTCCCTCAACTCTGTTCTTCTGTTTGTTCCCAGTGTTTGATGTACTTCTATACCTATTCACACATTCCAATTATGAGAAATAGCAAGTTCTCTCCTTCCTCTTTTATATACATTAAAAAAATTTTTTTTCTTTTTTGGAAGGGGAAAGGCAGGGCAATTGGGGCTAAGTGACTTGCCCAAAGTAACATGGCTAGTTTTTTTTGTGTGTTAAGTGTCTGAGGTGGCACTTGAACTCAGGTTCTCCTGACTCCAGGGCTGGTGCTCTATTCACTGTGCCACCTAGCCGCCCCCCTCTTCCCTTTTCTGTCCTGAAAACATCACACTCAAGGATCCAGCTGATTTACTCCCCTGAGAACTGAGACCTGATTGCAACCTCTGCCTTAAATTACACTTCCTTGTTGCCCCTGCATTAACTGGTCTGTTTCATTTTAGGCTTTAGGTCTTCCCTTGTATAAGTTAAAAATGGACCATAATAAATGCCTTTGAATTTATATCACCTGACTACTTGATTCTTTTGTAAAGACTATCTCTATGTCCAAAAACCAGACCAGGATATCCTACCAGATAAAGTACAAGATGCTACAACTTTGTTTGACCAACAGATTATTAATATCAAGGCCTAAAATGGGAAGATACATATTCACCAAAGACAAGTTTCTCACTAACATGGAGGTTCTCCATCAGAGCCCAAAAGAAAGGGTGGGAAGGGGCCTCCAGATGCTCCTATTTGTGAGTAACATCATGCTTACTGTATCAAGCCTGGAAACACTACAGACTGCCAAATGAGATCCATAATCACTCAACAGGGTTCCAACTAACTATTCATGCAGAAAAAAACCCCAAGTAGGTAAAGAATACTATGATATACCAGTTCATGAACTGGTCCAACTGCTCATGAACTTGGTCCACTAGTGTATATATATATCTACATGTATCTATGTATCTACACACACACATATGTATATAGATATAGATATATATTTTGAACACACTTTAGGTAGACAAAGAACTGGACAGGAGGAAGAAAAGTGAACTGGACTGCATTCTGCATATTTTACAGTGCTTCTAATAACTTCTAGCTTTTCCTTGGGATGAAATGGAATCTTTTGTTTTAGTCCAAGTTCTCTAATTTTATTTATTTTCAATTATATTTTATTTTTTTTAATTAGAAAAAATCTTAGTGTCCTATGCCAACCCCCTTTCCCCTAGACCCCAGATAAGAACAAAAGAAAAACAAAACCAGTGACAAGCACAGTCAAGCAAAACAAATTTCCACACTCGTCATGAACAGAAAGAAATTTTGTGTTAGTCCTTCACCTCTTTTTCAGGAAGTGGATAGTTTGTTTTCATCATTAATCCTCTAAAATCCTAGGATTCATTCAAATTTGTTTGCCTTTATCATATTACTGTCATTATATAAATTGCTTCCCTAGTTCTGTTCCTTTCACTTCACATCAGTTCTACATGTCTTCCCAGGTTTCTCTGAAACCATTTCCTTCATCATGTCTTATAGCACAAAAAATTTTTTAAAATCACATAATTTGTTCATCTATCCCCAAATTTATGGATACTCCTTCAGATTCCCATTCTTGGTTACCTCAAAAAGAACAATAGATGTTTTTGTACATTCTTAGTTTTGCTTAGTACAGATCCCTCCCTTAATGTGCTCTCCCTTTATTTCTTCCTTCATCCCCTTTCCCTCCTACTTCTCTATTGACTGAAATGTATTTTTTTCCCTTTTACATTTATTTTTAGTTTACAACATTCAGTTCCACAAGTTTTTGAGTTCCAAATTTTCTCTCCTCCATACTCCACCCCCCCACAAGATGGCATGTAATCCAATACAGGTTCTACATATACCTTCACATTAAACAAATTTTCACAATAGTCAAGTTGCAAAGAATAATTATAAGCAATGGAATGAACGAGAAAGAAGAAACAAAATAAAACAAAAAAGAAAGCAAATAGTTTGCTTCAGTCTGCATTCAGACTCCGTAATTCTTTCTCTGGATGTGGATAGCATTTTCTATCATGAGTCTTTTGGAGCTGTCTTAGAACCTTGTGTTGCTGAGAGGAGCCAGGTCTATCAAAGCTAGTCATCACAGATATAATATGTCTGTAATGGTGTACAATGTTCTGGTTCTACTTCCCTCACTCAGCATCAGTTCATATAAATCTCTCCAGGTTATTATGAAGGCTATCTGCTCCTCGTTTCTTATAGCACAATAAAATTCCACAACATTTATATATCACAACTTGCTTAGCCATTTTCGAATTGATGGGCATCCCCTTGATTTCTAATTCTTTAAACCACAAAAAGAGCTGCTATAAATATTTTTGTACATATGGGTCCTTTTCCCATTTGTATGATGATTTCTTTGGAATGGAGCCATAGAAGTGGTATTGCTGTGTCAAAAAGTATGCACATTTTTATAGCCCTTTGCTCTCCAGAATGGTTGGATCAATTCACAACTCTACCAACAATGCATCTGTGTTCCAATTTTCCCACATCTTCTCCAGCATTTATCATTTTCCTGTTTTATCATGTTAGTCAATCTGACAGGATAGATATGGTTCCTCAGGGCTGTTTTGATGTGCATTTCTCTAATCAAGAGTGACGTGGAGCATTTTTTCATATCCTTATAGATATTTTTAATTTCTTCCTCTGAAAACTGCCTGTTCATATCCTTTGACCATTTGTCAATTGGGGAATGACTTGTATTCTTATAAATTTTACTTAGTTCCCCGTATATTTTAGAAATGAGGCCTATATCAGAGACATCGGTTGTAAATATTCTTTCCCAATTTTCTGCTTCCCTACCAATCTTAGTTGCATTGGCTTTTTTTTGTACAAAACTTTTTCAATTTAATGTAATCAAAATTATCCATTTTGCATTTTATAATCTTCTCTATCTCATTTGGTCATACATTCTTCCCATCTCCATAAATCTGACAGGTAAACTATTCCTTGCTCTCCCAGACTGCTTCTAGTATCAGCCTTTACATCTAAATTGTGAACGCATTTAGACATTATTTTGGTATACAGTCTAAGATATTGGTCCATGACCGGTTTCTGCCATACTATTGTCTAGTTTTCCCAGCAGTTTTTGTCAAATAGTGAATTCCTAACCCAGAAGCTGGAGTCTTTGGGTTTATCAAACAGTTGATTATCATAGTCATTGATTACTGTGTCTTGTGTACCTAATCTATTCCACTGATCCACCATTCTATTTCTTAGATAGTACCAAGTAGTTTTGATGACTGTTGTTTTATAGTACAGTTTAAAATCTGGTATGGCTAGGCCACCTTCAGTAGTATTTCTTTTCATTATATTGATATTCTGATATTCTTGATATTCTGGACCTTTTGTTCTACCAGATGAATTCTGTTATTATTTTTTCTAGCCCTAAAAAATAATTTTTGGTAGTTTGATCGGTATGGCACTAAATAGGTAAATTAATTTAGGTAAAATTGTCATTTTTATTATATTAGCTTGACCTAACCATGAGCAACTGATGTTTTTCCAGTTATTTAGATCTGACTTTATTTGTGTGAAAAGTGTTTTGTAACTGTGCTCATATAGTTCCTGGGTTTGTTTTGGCAGGAAGACTCCCAAATATTTTATAATGTCTACCTACAGTAACTTTAAATGGCATTTCTCTTTCTAATTCTTGCTGTTGGGCTTTGTTAGAAATATATAGGAATGCTGAGGATTTATGAGGGTTTATTTTATATCCTGCAACTTTGCTAAAGTTACTTATTATTTTTCAAGTAGTTTTTTACTTGATTCTCTAAGTATATTATCATATCATCTGCAAAGAGTGATAACAGTCTCTTCTTTGCCTATTCTAATTCGTTCAATTTCTTTTTCTTCTCTTACTGCTAAAACTAACATTTCTTGTACCAAATTGAACAACAGGAGTGATAGTGGACATCCTTGTTTCACCCCTGATCTTACTGGAAATGCTTCTAGCTTATCCCCCTCACATATAATACTTGCTAATGGTTTTAGGTAGATGTTATTTATCATTTTAAGGGAGACTCCATTTATTCTTATGCTTTCTAGTGTTTTTAATAGGAATGGGTATTGTGTTTTGTCAAAATCTTTTTTCTGCATCTATTAAGGTAATCATATGGTTTGTACTAGTTTTGTTGTTGATACGATCAACTATGCTGATAGTTTTCCCAATATTGAACCAGCCTTGCATTCCGGGAGTAAGTCCTACCTGATCAAAGTATATTATTCTTACGATAAGTTGCTATAATCTTTTTGCTAATACTGAATGAAATGTATTCTGTACCCAACTGTGTGTATTTTTCCTTACTTTGACCAATGAAGATGAGATTGAAGATGAAGTGTCAGCTACTCCCCTAACCTCTCCCTCCCTGTTTGTATAGCTGTTTACTTTCAAACTCCAATTATGAGATAATTTTCCTTAACCTTCCTTTCCCTTCACACATGCCCCACTCTCCTCAGTTACTATTTCTCTTCCCCCTCTTTTTCCATACTTTTCTTAAGATCATCAACACCTAAGAGAATTACACTCCTAGGCCTTAAGAGTTCAGATGGGATGAATCTATTATCTTGACATATTTGAATGTAAGCAGTTTATCTTTTTTTGGTACCTTATTAATGTTCAGTCATGTTTACCTTTTTATCTTCCTCTTAACTATTGTATTTGAACTTCAAAGTTTTTTTACACAATTGCAGTCTTTTCATCAGGAAGCTTATAAGTCTTCTCTTGCATGAAAGGCCCATCCTTCTCTAGAACACTATAATTAGTTCTGTGGGGTAAGTTATTCTTGGATGTAAAGCCTATACCTTTGCCTTCTAGAACATGGTATTTCAAGTTCTCTGATCTTTTAGAGTGGTGGCTGCTAAAGCATATGTGATCCTGACCATGGCTTCTTGGTACTTGAATTCTTTCTTTCTGGTTCCTTGGATTATTTTTTCTGGCCCTTCCTGACAGACCAAAAATGCCTTTCTTATCTAGAATTTTAGCACAGAAAAGATAATACATACCCATCAGAATGAAATAAAAGAATAAAAATTCTTTCCACTCTGTCTATACTGCATACATTAAGCACTTACTAAATGTTTGCTGACTGAATGAACTCTGGTACATTTGGAAAGTTTTTAGTCAAACAGCAAGAAGCATATTTCTGCTTGAATATTCCACTTTGGCTATTCTGTAGGTTTTCCAACCACTGTCTTATTGAAAAGAAAATTCTACTATATTTCATAATAATACTCCATATCATCCTGTATTGTGTAGGTGTTTCTTTCATTTTGAAATTAATCATTTTGAATGGAATAACAGTAAAGAATCTGCTTGTATTTGATCCAAGTGTTGGTTTGAATAGTGAAACTGTATTACCCTAATTTTCTTGTGAAAATTTAGTATATTACTCATAACAGTCTAATTCTTAGAACTTTTAGTTAATGTGATTCTTCCAAGAAAAATGTAAATTTCAGAGAAAGAAAAACTTGTATTACTATCTAGGTCAAAGCAGAGGTCTTAAAATCAGCATAGATTTAGATTTACAACTTGAAATACCTCAGAACTTGTAGTTCACACTATTTAAAAATTAGTAAAAGTTCCCATCACATCAGAACAGAGACTTAAAGGAACCATTTCCAAATATATACCACCATCATTCAACCCCTTTCCTTAGAAGGTCATGTGATACAATTATACCACTTTCTCCTGATCTTTGTCATTGTCACCTACTCATCCCCTACCTCCAGAGTCTCTTACCTCCCACTTAATTTGTAATTGGAGAGAGAAGAGACTAGAGGTTGGGAGTCCAGGTAAGAACTGTTCAAATAGTCCAGGCAAGAAGTAATAACTATGCAATTAAATAAAAGGGGATGCATGAGGGCTATGTTGTGGAAGTAGAATTAACAAGTCATGATTGGATATGGGAATCATTGTACTAGAAATGTTAGCTACAGAAATAAGACAAGAAAAAGAAACTGAAAGAATAAAAACAGGCAATGAGGAAACAAAACTATTACTTTGTAGATAATATAATGGTATATTTAAAGAACCCAAGAAGACAATCTAAAACTAGCTGAAACAATTAACAACTTCAGGAAAGTTGCAGGACAGAAAATAAATCCACATAAATCGTCATTATTTCTGTACACTACCAAGAAAACCCAAGAGCAAAAGACAGAAGAAGAGATTGCATTTAAAGTAACTGCAAACAACATAAAATATTTGAGAATCTATCTGCCGAGACAAATCCAGGGATTATATGAACACAATTACAAAACACTTTTCACACAAATAAAGACAGATCTAAACAATTGGACAAATATAATTGTTCATAGGTAGGCCAAACCAATATAATAAAAATGACAATTCTACCTAAATTAATTTTCTTATTTAGTGCCATGCCAATCAAACTACCACAGAATTATTTTGTATATCTAGAAAAAACAAGAACAAAAGGTCAAGAATATAAAGGGAATCAATAAAAAAGTGTGAAGGAAGGTGGTTTATCACAAAGTAGTAATCATCAGAACAATCTGGTTCTGGCTAAGAAATAAAGTGGTGGATCAGTTGTGTAGATGAGGTACACAGCAGTAATGATCACAGTAATCTAATGTTTGATAAATAAGTTTGAAAAACAAGCTTTTGGGGTAAGAACTCAACATCTGGCAAAAACTTCTGGGAAAACTTGAAAGCAGTTTGTCAAAATTAATAAATTATTTAAGACATAAAGGCTGATATCATAAGTAAACTAGGGATGCATGGAAATATGTATCTGTCAGATCTATGAATGAGGGAAGAGTTTGTGACCAAACAAGACAGAGAGGACTTCCATATGGGATGTATATGGGATAATTTTGATTACGTGAAATTAAAAAGTTTTTGAACAAACAAAACTAAGGCAGTCAAAATTAGAAGGAAAACAGGAAATTGGGGGGAAATTTTTTATAGCAAGTTTATATAGAAAATATATAGGGAACTGAGTAAAATTTATAAAAATAAAAGCCACCCCCCCTTGACAAATGGTCAAAGGATATGAATAGTTTTCAGAAGAAACCAAAGCTATCAGTAGTCACATGAAAAAATGTTCTAAATCACTACCGATTAGAGAAATACATATTAAAATAACTGACTCATGATGGAAAATGCTATCCACATCCAGAGAAAGAAGTATGAAGTCTAAATCCAGAGAAGTATACTATTTTCTCTTTCTTTTTTTCTTTCTTGTGTTTTTTTTTCTCATTCTTCTTTCAAACATGATTAAAGTGGAAATATATTTTAGCCTATATCAGACTGCATGCTGTCTTAGGGAGTGATTGTGGGGCGGGAGGGATAAAAATTTGGAATTCAAAATCTTATAAAAGTGGATGCTGAAAACTAAAACTAACTAACTAACTAACTAACTAAAGCTCTGAAGATACCAACTCATACCTATCAGATGTGCTACCATGACAGAAAAGAAAAATGACAAATGCTGGAGAAAATATTTTAAAATTGGGACACTGAATGTACTGTTAGTGGAGTTAAACTAGTCTAACTATTCTGAGCTACAAACTATGCATACTCTTTGACCCAGTATCACCATTACTTGATCTGTATCCCAAAGAGATCAAAGAAAAGGAAAAGGACCTATTTGTACAAAAATATTTATAGCAGCTCTTTTTGTGGTGGCAAAGAAGTAGAAACTGAGGGGATGACCATTAATTGGGGAATGGCTGAACAAGTTGTGGTATATGAATGCAATGGAATACTATTGTGCTATAAGAAATGATAAGCAGGTGGATTTCAGAAAAACCTGGAAAGACTTAAATGAACTGATGCTCAGTGAAATGAGCAGAACCAAGAGAACACTGTATATAATAAAAACAATATTGTGAAGACTTAGCTACTCTGATCAATACAATGATTCAAGACAATTCCAAAGGACTCAGGATAAAAAATGCTATTCATGTCCAGAAAGAGAACTGATGAATTCTGAATGTATACTGAATTTTCTTAACTTTATTTTTTGGTCTGTATTCTTTCACAACATGATTAATATGGAAATATGTTTTATATGACTTCACATGTATAACTGATAAAAAATTGCTTGCTTTCTCAAGGGGGGGCAGGATGGGAGGAAGGAAGAGAATCTGGAATCCCAAGTTTAAAAAAAATGATTGTTAAATTTTTTTACATGTAATTAGGAAATATTTAATGAAATGAATAAAAATATATGTGAGATAATTTGTGTTACTGAATGCTATTACTTTTCACACACAAAAAAAGTTTTGCCTTTTTGTAAGGAATATGCAGAACAAACAGGAGAACTAAAACTAAAATACTATTATTATCCATTTTCAAATGAAACTGTCAAATGAGAAATGACCCAGAAGTAATCCAAAAAATCTCAAATGGGGAAAATGAAGACTATCCTTTGGCCTAGTGAAAAATCTGGGTTTTCCCCTCTCCAAAAAGTGATAGAAATTAGACAGTGACATAAATAACAAAGGAACTGTACCACAGTGACTTATCATTAAAATTATGTCATACTGTATACCTGATTGTGACAGATTTTATATTCATGTTCTAAATAATATGCTGATGATAATATTCACATAATGAATGCTATTTATAAAAGACTTAAAATATAAGAATTTAGTTGGAATATAAATACAAAGAAAATCTGAATGAACACAGAAGGCAAACACAGAAAAGTGTCATTGACAAAGAGAAACATATCTAGACATAAATACTTAATTTTTTGTTGGGAGTTGATGAGCATCTGAGGATCTTTTAAGACCTAAAAGGAACATCATAATCCTCTGCTGATAGCACCAAGGAACTAATGTGAATTAGTCACTTTTCACAAAAAATTCTCTTTCAAAAAAATTTCACAAAAAAGTGAAAAATGAGTGGAAAGAAAGTTCCTTTTGAAGTTAGAGCACATTGGTTCAAATCCTGCCTCTGCTGCTTATAGCCTGTGTGGTCTTGGGCAAGGCATTTAATCTCAATGGGCCTCAGCTTCCTCATTCACAAAATGAGGAGGTGTTGTGCCTCAGAGGTACTCAACAACTGTAAAAAGAAGGTAGATGCATAATTACCTTCTAATCCTCCAGCAGACAGCTGTCCTGGGGTAGGAACAGAATGATAAATCAAGAAGCATGCCAACATGCTTAGGTGAGATTCTTCTGTAGTCTGGCCACTTAGATAGGAATGTAAGCACACATCACCTCCAGCTGTTAAAGAAAAAAACAACAACAACAAAGTAAATTAGCTGATGGAAATATACTTATTCTAGAGTGGGAACGATAGGTGGTGCAGAAGTTAGAGCACTAGGCCTGGAGTCAGGTATACACAGTAAGTGTACATAAAATATACATAAAAATATAAGATGACTTGGAGGTGGGAGACAGAGAAGGGCCTGAGGGGGCAGAAGCAGTTAGAGACATCAGAAAAGGCTTTTTTTGGGAATTGGTATTTAAATTGATCTTTAAACACAAAGTACTGATACTTTCATTTCAATTCACTTAAGTAAATTTTAGTTCACTTGTCAATAAGTAACTTATTAAGAAGTTAAATAAAGCATTAGTTGGGTTAAAAAAATTAAAATGTACAAGTACAAGGTGGTAACTTCTAGCCAAGGTGACTGCCTGAATGGAAACAGATCACCTAGTGTCCATAAACTTTTACCACCAAAATCCCTGAAGTTTACACCAGATTGAATAATGATAAAGAAATCCAATAGGAAATGATATTAAGTGAAATCTTCTAACTCACACAGGAACTGTACCAGAGGTCCAGAAGCCTAAGGGCAACAGGAAAGGGGGCTACCAGCACAAGAAAAGGGCAACTTTCCAGCTTAACCAGAAATAGCTATAGATTCAGAGGTCAGAAACTCTGAAAGTGGGGGCAGCTAGGTGGTGCAGTGAATAGAGCACCAGCCCCAGCATCAGGAGGACCTGAGTTCAAATCCGGCCTCAGACAAAAGACACATTTACTAGCCATGTGACTTTGGGCAAGTCACTTAATCCCAATTGCCTTCCAAAAAAAAAAAAGCAGAAACTCTGAAAGTGGGGACTGCTGAAGTCCCTTGGAGCTGCAACAATCAGCATGGTGCCACAGTGCTCAAACTGGACAGCCTAAACCTGGAGGCTTCTGAAATGCCACAGACTCTGTCTGGAGGATTCAGTGTTTTAAAATCTTAAAGACCACAAGGAAAGGTCAGTGTAAGAACCAGGATAGCCAGAACAAGACTAAATAGGTCCAATGATACCAAAAATATAGCAGGGGACAGAGCCTGGCTCTTAAATATAGCCCTAATTCAAGAACTAAAGCTAGAGAGATCAAAGAAAATATCGACACCAAAAATGATTGCAAATCTAAAGATGCTCCAAAAGAAGATGTTAACTCCGTAACAACTGCAAGTAGAAATTCAAAAGGAAACACATTAACTTTCCATAAAGATTACATTTCTACACATACAAGAAATTAAAAGATTAAAAAAAAAAAGGAATAGCAGTGCTGGTGGAAAGAGAATAAATAGCTTAGAAGAGAAAGCAGCCAACCTTACACAAGAAATGGACTCTACAACTACTATAATAGATCAAATGGAAATTAATGATTCCATGAAACAACAAGAAATAATAGAACAAAATCAAGACCGAAAATAGAAGAAAATATGAGTTATGTGATATAAGAACAACATGGAAAACAGGTTAAGGAGAAATAATTTAAAAATCACTGAATTCTCTGAAAATCATGACTTAAAAAACATGGATACTGTATTTCAAAAAAATCATGAAAAAATCTATAAATCACCTCTTCAAAGAAAATCCAAAACGTAAAGTTCAAGGGATGTCATGGCCAACATCCAGAGTTTCTATGTCAACGAAAAAATATTGCAAGCATCCAGAAAAGAGAGCATTCAAGTATGACTGAACCACAGTCAGGCTCACACAAGACAATTAGTTTGGTGGGCGGTGGAGTGGATCTTCTTGGAGGGGGAAGCCAGGGCAATTGGGGTTAAATGACTTTCCCAATGTCACACAGCTAGTTAAGTATTAAGTATCTTTGGCTGAATTTGAACTCAGGTCCTCCTGACTCCCAGGCTGGTGCTCTATTCACTGCACCACCTAGCTGCCTTAGTTTTTACAACAAATGAGATGAGATTTTGGAATATAAAATTTCCAAAGGCAAAAAACATAAGCTTCCATCCAGAAGTTACTTATTTGCAAAGAAGAGAATAATCCCACAGCAGCAAAAATTGACCTTCAATGCATCAGAGAGCTTTCAAAAGCATTTCTGCTGAAAAGATAATAATAAGTAGGAACTTTGAAATGCAAATACAAAAGTCAAGAGAAACCTAGAAAGGTTAAATTTATTGGAGCAATGAGAAACAGATAAGATGGTATAGGGCCAACATTCACAGAAGAGGCAAGTGTCACTTCAGAATGCTAATGTCTTCAAAGGATATTGAGGGAGCTAAACAGAGGACCTTGGAACAGATTATTTCTGTTCTGAAGGTCTGAAGAAGAAAAAGAGATGATTAATGGTTAAAAGTGTAGAAAGGAGGAAGAAACTTGGTGTTTTCCATAATTAGCATGTGGGAGAAGAGTAATATACAAACATGCAGGAGGAGGGAAGAGTGAACATCAGAAGAACCTTACTCTTATGTGAAAAAGACAAAGAAGGGTTGAACACACAAAACGATAAGGTGTAAAAATACACCAAACTCAATACTGGGAAAAAAATGGGCATGGTTGAGAAGGAGGAGATTAAGGAAAAAAAAGAACCAGGATCTAAGGGGATGACTTAGACTGCCTCTTAGAAAATTTTGGAATGGCTTAACAAACTGTGGTATATAAATGTAAAGGAATAGTATTATGCCCTAAGAAATACTGGAAGATACTAGGAACAATAAAAGAAGCACAATCAAGTGTGATGTCAGGAAAACTTCCTAATATTTGGAGGTATCCAAAAGTGGAATGGGTTGCCCCAGTAAAGAGATGGTTTTCCTCTCCCTGGAGTTTTTAAGGAAAGGTTAGATGACCCCTTGCTGTGTATGAGATTTTTGTTTGTGCACAAGTTAGACTTAAATGGCTTCTGAGGTACCTTTCAATGCTAATATCCTGTGATTGCCCTCCAGAGTGAATCCTGGCAACCTTTCAAACATTCAAAGATATTGGTTTTATATAAATGCATGCATATGATTATATATGTAATCACTAAATCAAGATGACTTTGGAATTGGAAGAGACCTTTTTGGATCCTTGTTCTGACAGTTAACAAATTACCCATCCCTCCCTACTCTCTGTTATCTACAAATATAATAAAATGCATTTAACTCAATGGCAAAAATTCTCAAGAGAAGGCGGCTTTAAAAATCCAAGTTACTTTGGAAAGAACTGAACAGTTTAATAACTGAAGAATAAGACTTTATCAAAGGGCTCACTGATATCCAGGGATACTGTATATTTTTTCCCTACTTTTGATATCTTTTCAGAAAAACTACCAAATATTCTACTTGTGCCTACTTTGTGAAGAAATTTGAATTTCTTCTAAGTCAATGTATTTACTTAGCAGAAAGATATACATAACAGAGATTTGTAGTTTCCTGTCACAACATTTTTTTCTGTTCTATTTTGTATATAGAAATACTCATTTTATTTGATGCCTAAGATCAGCATTTTAAAAACTATATACAATTTTTAACAGGCTAAAACATAAAGTAAATATATTTTACACAATATTCCTCCATGTCTGATTCCATGGCATAGAGGAAAGAATCCTAGATCTAGAGTCTGGGAGACTTGGGTTTGATTCCCACCTTAAGACATAAGCTATGTTATCAGCCTGTTTCTTTTCTCTAACAGGGAATACTTGTTCTACTTTTCTCAAAGGATATTTGTAAAGAAAAGTGCTTTGTAAATCTTAAATTTTCATATCATTATTATGTGTTCTTAGGTATGAAGGACTACAACAATCATTGTAACAAATCACTGCAATAATTTTTTTCAAGTTTCTAACCCTTATCTCCAAGAAGAAAATTTTATTACTTCTTAGTTACATGAGTAAATTAATCAAACATTTACCAAAAATCTAGGATTTGTTCTTCATTATATCACGTGTAATGGGAACATAGGAGTGTAAATGGTTCCTCTACTTAAGGAATTTAAAATCTAGCTGGGGAGAAAAGTCACGAACACATGTGAAAAAGAAAAAATAAAATCATTTGAAAGTGAGGAAAATGCTAATAAGGTAGAAAAAGTCTTTCTTTTCTTTCTTTCTTTCTTTTTTTTTTTGCTTTTTGGAGGGCAATTGGGGTTAAGTGACTTGCCCAAGGTCACACGGCTAGTTTTTGTGTTAAGTGTCTGAGGCCACATTCGAACTCAGGACCTCCTGACTTTAGGGCCGGTACTCTATTCACTGCACCACCTACCCACCCCTAAGGCTTTCTTTTCTAATCAAGTTACTATTTGGCCACATTTTAAAACTAGAAGCCTATACAAACTATTTTCTAACAGTGTAATGAGATTTCTTTAAGCCTGAAGAAAAATATGAGATGTGTGGTAGGTATTAACCACAAGCACATCACTGCAAGTAAGGAATTACAATTGTTGCTTTCCACATGGGCTTCATGGTTTAGTTTTTATAGAAATGAGTTTCCTAGTAATTCAGGTTTATTGTTATTCAGTTGTGTCTGACTTTTTGTGACCCATTTGGGGTTTTCTTGGCAAAAATACTGGAATGTTTTGCCATGTCCTTCCCAGTGTGTCCCCATTTTACAAATGAGAATATGAGGACTTGCCCAGGTTCACATAGCTATTGAGTATCTGAGGCCAGATCTGAACTCGGATCTTCCTGACTCCTGATCCAGTGTTTTATCCACTGTGTTACCTACCTGCCTCTTGGTGTCTCTGTCTGATTGGTTCCAATAATTACTACAATATATAGCATCTACCTTTAAGGAATGAAGAACCGTTATTACCATTTTAACCAAATCTTGCATCAGCTCACCCTGGCCAACTGAGATTACATATGTATTAAGAGCATCTAAGCACATAAAGAAATAATAAAAATGAGGCAATGAAAATTCAAAATGAAAACAAGCATAACTACGTTTAAAGTATGCACCTTTCGGGGCGGCTAGGTGGCACAGTGAGTAGAGCGCCAGCCCTGGAGTCAGAAGGACCTGAGTTCGGATTCAACCTCAGACACTTAATGCACACACAAACAAAAACCTAGCCATGTGACCTTGGGCAAGTTACTTAACCCCAATTGCCCTCCAAAAAGCAAAAAAAAAAAAGTATGCACCTTTTACGTGAAACTTTTCTAGAAATTCTCATATTAAATCATTTGACTTATAAAAGAAATGACCCTTCCATTTATCATAATAAAACATTAATCTCTGAGTCAAATCTTTCTTTCCATGGACAAAATAGCAATGTTAACTACATGATTAAAGTTCCTAAAAATTCATTCATGGAGCTGAAGAATACACATTCATTCATCAGACCAATAAGCATTTATTAAATATATACTATATATGCAGCACTAAAATGTTTTTGGAAGAAGAAAATTATTCCCATTCTCAAGTTACTTATAGTAGATAAGACAAAGTAAGCACATAAGAAATAATTAGGGGATATATTCCCTAGTGTCCATATTCATAGTAAAGAGATTTTATACACAAATGCCAGAAAAAGAAAAGAGAGGTTAGAAGCATGACAATTACCTGTTTAGAATAAATACAGTTTTATTTAAAGCTTCAAATACAAAAGACACTGTTTGAGACTTGCTTGAGGACATTTTTCAGAAGGTGCAGTTAAAACAGGTATACAGATTTCAGGTCACTAAAATAGAAATGTTAATTCCTAAGTAGGTCATATGGCTTCTATTCAGATAATTCTTCCCTCATCAAAGAAAACATGATTTTAAAAACAAAGGAGCATTGTAGATTAAAAATCAATGTTGCCTCATGTTTCATTTACCTTGTAACCATTGATCCAAAGCATTATCAATTGTGCACTTCATCACAGGAAGGAATTCAGAGTTCATAAAAAGTCCTCGACTAGGGATCTTTTGCATTCTCTCCTGGTGGCTTCTGGAGCTGAAGAATTCTAACACCAACTTTATTTGCCAAAGTTCAAAAGTCTCTGACATTTCCCTTCTTTCTAGTCTTCTAACAGCCTTGAAGAGAAAAGACAAAATACAAATAGTGATGTTTTACCTACTCAATTTTTATGAATAAGTGAAGTCACTATATAAGGTTCCTATGCCAGATAATTCTGGTGCATTAAAGCCTACTCCATTTCCACATGTCACCAAGTGAGGTCATTTTCCTCCTCTTTTTGGGTGGCTTGTACCCTAGAGATGTGCCTATTAGTCGATAAATGTTTACTAAAAGCCTACTATGTGTAGGTTATCCTGTGCTATTATTTTCATTGTATCCATGTCTGTCTTTGGTGGATGACATCTCTTTAATTTGGGTGCCAAGAAGAACCTCCATCAAGTTGAAATCAAGCACCTTTGAAAAACAGCAAAGGCTAGTAAAACCATGGTGTGTATAAAATATACCTGATTCCTAGCTTCAGTACCCCAGAACTCTCGAGCCTATAGTGGGTCAGAAAGTACATTCCTTGGGAAAGTTTCTTTTCTTGGCTTTGTGTCCCGAGTGCCTAGCCCAGGCTGTACTACATGGTATGCCTCCTTTAAATATCTGCTGAATTTCAATCAATCTCTCAAAATGAATAGAGACAACCAAACTGGGAGGGAAGAGAACTGGGCAGAATCTGAGATGGAAAAAGTGAATAAAACATGAGCAATTCAATCCCAATATTCCTTAATCTTTCACTAAATGCAAAACAGAGGAAAAGTCCCTACTCTTAAAAAGTGCCTTCTACTGTATTTATATGGATAAAAAATACAGAGTAATTTGAGAAAGAGAATACTAATGGGAAGAGAGAGAAGAGATTTCAAAAAAGTGGTAACTTCTGAGCTAAACCTATAATTAAAGAAAACTAAGGATTCTCAGGAGGTGGAGCTAGGGAGGAAGTGCATTCTAGGCATCCAGGGCAGTTTATGTAAAAACATGGGGGAGATAGGAGATGGAATGCTGAGTTCTATGAATAACTAGTATTTCAATTTGGTGGGGAAAATAATGGGAAAGAGAAGGAATATGAGCTATTTGGAAAAGCAGGCTGGAGATAGGTTGGAGAAGGCTTAATGTCAGGCTGATGAGCAGGGAAGAAGCAGCACAGATGAAACATCTCTGGAGTTTCCAATAATCTGCTCCATAGTCACTATGTAGTCAGAAAGCAGGGAAGAAAAACCAGTCTGAAGAAGCTAGACCATTGATATCTGGAGGCAGTGGAGAGAGGGCCAGGCAAAGAGTCAGGGAGACCCGATCCAAATCCTGCCTTAGATCCTTACTAGTTGTGTGATCCTGGGCAAGTGATTTAACCTCTGTCTGCTTTAGCTTCTTCTTTTATAAAATGGAGATAATAATAGCACCTATCTTCCAGAGTTGTTATGAGAATCAAATCAGGTATCTGTAAAGTGCTTAGTTCAAGCCAGGCACATAGTAGGTGCTACATAAATGTTACTGGCTATAATTATTATTATTGTTATTGTTAAAACAAGGATCTTACCTCCCTCTATTTCTTTGAAAAGGGGAAAGGATAGGGAGATCAATGTGAAACACTGCATGTAACATTAGACTTTTTTGAAATGTTACTTAGAGGCATTTAGGTGGCACCATACTGCACTTGGGAGTAGAAAGGATCTGATATAAAACCCACCTTCAGATCCTGGGGAAGTCACCTAACCACGGTCTGTTTCCTCACCTACAAAATGGTGATAACAGCTTCTGCCTGAGAGGGTTATTTTGAGTTACCATATGAGTTACCATATGTAAAGTGCTTTGCAAACCTTAAAGTGACATATAAATGCTGGTTATTGTTATTATTCTTATTCTTTTTTTATTCTTCATTATAAAAGATGGGTTTTTTGAGAGAGGGTAGGCAGTACACAGTAAATATAAGTGACACAACAATAAAGTATATGAATAAAAATTTATTTTTGAAAAAAAAAAGGTCTTATGAAGGTCTTATCTTGTTTACAAATACCTTCCAATATCTACCTTTTCGATGGCAGAAATTTCATAATTAAAGATTAATTTACTGGTTTGTTTTATTCCCTATTAAAATGCAAATTATTTGGATAGGAAACACTTGAGTTTTATCAGTCATTTTTACCTTTGTGTATGAATGAGTTCACCTGATTAGTACCTAAGATATTGATAGAGGAAAATACGAAGCAATCAAATATCTGAGGGGAATGGGAAGAAAAAGGACACCTCAAGGAAGAACAGAAGAGAAATAAAAAGGGAAGACTGGAAACACTAAAGGCACATTTTGCCTACTTCATAAAATTATGTAGAGCAAGCCCTTAACAATATTATCTTTGCCATTCTTAATGTATAGGGATGATTTTTTTTAAATGCTGTATGAATATTTGATGACCTTAAGTATATTTAAAAGATGCTTATTTATAAGAAGTATATAGAAACCAATAAGGTAAGAATAACAAATATCACGGGCAAGAAACAGAATCACACCAAAACATCTTTCCCCAACCCCACTCTCTACTCATCAAGTACCTGATCTATTGCTATATATGCAGGCAGCATCTCCGGATTCTCCTGAGTGACACATTCATAAAGTATTGAAGAAAAGAGATCAAGAATTTCCTGTTTCTGAAAGACAGAAATTTGTGCACAGTGTGTACAGAATACAGATATTTTTCTTAACTGAATATTTATTAAGTATCTCCTGTGCATAGTATTATGCTAGATACCATAAGGGATACAAAAGTATCAGTCTCCTTTGTTAAATAAATGTCTTACAATCTACTTGAAACTATTACCTGAAATCTAAATGACAATAAAGGAGGGCTTATTAAAGGATAATGTGGATGGATCTAATATTTCAAAGATATGGAATTTTAGAGATTTTTTTGTCTCCAAAACAGATTATGAAGTCTCCTTGAAAGTTGTTGTAGCTCAAAGCCAATAAACATACCATCAGCTTGTGGCTAATTTGGTGATAAGGTCCTCCAAATTTAGGTTGGATCTTTAATGACAGACATCAAGCTTTTCCAAACATCTGCCAGAGTTTCTATTCTGCTGGCACAACCCTTATATATCTAGGGTCACCTCCTAACCACAATAAGATACCAGTTAATTGGATTAAGCTGCAAAAATGAATGGCACAAAAAAAGTGTTACAAGAATACAGAAATGAGAAATATCAACAAGGTATGGGATGAACAGGCAAGATACTATGAAGGAGATGAAATCTGAAAGAATTTGTAAGAAGAAAATCAGACAGAGGAGAGAAGTCACTGAAATAATGGAAGGAAAGGTAGGGATAGGGGAATATAGCATGGGTAACAATGAAATGAACTTTGTGCTGGTGGTAGTATTATGTAAGTGGTAGTATTAGGACCAATAAAAGAAGTAGAATTATGTAGGATGGACAGTAAATTAATGGAACATATTATATTATCTCAAGAGATACTTGTGGCTGAAAACAGAAATCTAAATTCAAAAAAGTCTTAGATAAATTTAGGTAGAGATCATCCATAATAGATTATTAAAGGAATGAGGTTTTTGAGAATATGTCCCTTACTTCTTGACTTTGTCACCAGAGATGGTAAATGATCTTTTTATAACCGCTCTTTAATGTCACTATCAGAAAATGAGATTATAAATGGACTGTTAGTTTAGTTCCCAATGCATTTCTTACATTCTTAAATTCAACTACCAGGGTTTTAAGACAATGAGCAATTCTTTCTCTGTTTCATACAAAAACGCTTCACTTCTAATGCTATCAATATCTAAAAGGTTAAAAAATGTTTTTTATTGTCCAAAATCCAATAGGAGAAACAACAAAAAACATTAGCAATGGTGCTTTAATAAAATACCTGGCCCAAGTTCACAGCTGGTTTGCAGAAATATTCAGCAAATGACAAAAGTGCTGGATCAGAGGTGAAAGCTGAAATAGCTTCTGGCTAAAAGAAAATAAAATTTAAATAAGCTACAGGAGTTCACTCATTGTTCAAACTTAAAATACATACAGTTTTAACAGACCCTTTCTTCCCTTGAACTATATTTCTTTAAAACTCACATTAGGCCCAAATAAAAAACTTAATGGAATTTAATCAAATTCTTGCTAAGAGAATATGTAAAACATCTGGACAAGTAAGAAATTAGGCTGCAGACCCACTAAACACCAATCATGAAAAAAAAACCCTCTCCTAATTCACTCAAAGGGACCATACAACAGTAGTTCTCTGTACTGTCAATGCCTCACTAAAATAAATCCAAGGCTGAGGAAAAGATTTAACTATTAAAAAAAACAAAACCAAAAATCATACTGAAAGAAGTGTATTATTCTAAAAAAACTAAAGAGTAACCAAAAATAAGTCAGAAAACGGGCTTTCAAGTATATGTTTATGCTCTTTTCAAAACACCAGATATAGAGGTAGAAAGGACTTTTTAGCAACCATCTAGAACAGGAGTGTCAAACTCAAATAGAAACAGAGGCCATATTGACTCAGAAAACCACAAATTAACATTATCCATGTTGTACTGGATTTTTATTTATTTGGTTAAAAATTTCTTAATTACATTTTAATCTACTTCAGGCTGTACTCAGGAAGCACGGCCTTCGGTTCTCAAGTCTGACACCTTTGATCTGGGACCCCTTCCCACATAACACCCCATTTTATTTTATTTTATTTTATTTTTTTTAAAGCAATTGGGGTTAAGTAACTTGCTCAAGGTTACACGGCTAGTCATTTGATTTATGCGTGGGTGCTCATTTTCTGAGGCCGGATCTGATCTCGGGTCATCCAAACTCCGAGGCCGGCGCTCTTACTCACTGCGCCACCTAGCCGCCCCTTTAGGGCAATTGGGGTTAAGTAACTTGCCCAAGGTTACACGGCTAGGTTTTTGTTTGTGCGGATTAGGTGTCAGAGGCCGGCTCCGAACTCAGGTCCTTCTGATTCCAGGGCCGGCGCTCTATTCACTGCGCCACCTAGCCGCCCCAACACCCCATTTTAAAGGTGAGGAAACCAAGACCCTGGGAAGTTTGTTTACTTGTCCAAGGTCACACAGATAGCAAGAGTCAGAGGTAGGGTTTGAGTCCAGGTCCTAGGAATTTAGGAAGAGTTTTCTTTCCCTTATACCACACTGCCTCCTTCCTGATGTCACGAGAATGGACAAACAACAATAATAACAAAAACCACTATCTCCTCCACCTCTGTTCACATGAGAATAATACCATTTCCTGCAGGTGCTCTGCCCAAAGGGATATAAATTTTGACTGCTGAAACCTAGCAAGATATTTTGGAGCTTGGGAGCCAGATTTCTTTTTTACAGACATACCTTAAACCCAAATCACTCTGGCTCTCATTGACTGGCCAACAACAGGTGTCAGATCAAGCATCACTTGGTCATTGTTTGGATTCAGATGGCTCAGAATAAGTATAAATAGCAATTGTTCCTGTTTTGCCCAGAAACCCAGAGGATCTTCTCCTTCCACACCGATTTTATTTTTGACTATGAAAGAGGCCATTCTTTGCCTCATTTTTACCTAGCCTTAATCACTGATTGAGTGTTGCCTCAGACAAACTGAGGCCTTGGAAAGACCTTAGCTTAAAAAGACCAAGGCCTCCCACTGTATCTAGGGCTATCTCCAGTCATCACGATCTCTATCTTGCCATTGGACCAAGGTGGCTCAAGAGGAAAAAGTGAGACTGATGACTCTGCACAGCCCTCTTCTCACTTAAATCCAATTCACTTTCAAATCATGACATCTCCTTCCTGATGTCCTGGTCCTCTGAGAATGAAGGACAAACAACAAACAACAACAATTTATTTCTAAAATTTTTTTGTTCCTAAAGCAGAGACATCCAAAAATATCTTCTACACTTAATGTACTTCTCCCTTTACTATGGACTTGAACATAATTACTCATGATTTTTATTTTCAGAGAGTGCTAGGCATTAGTAAATTTGTTCTTGAGTTTGTGCCTGCATTACATAAAGCACTGTATAAATATATGTATATGTATATGCACGTATGTATAATTGTAGACAGTAAGCTTGTCCCAACAAATCCTTTGTCAGTGCCTCTCCCATAAGCTAATGAAGAATTTCCTCAACTTTATTCTGCCAAACAAAAGCTAATAAGGTGAAACAATCAAATTTATTAAACATCAAGGACAGTAAGGCCTAAGACATCAGTACTAGTTAATCCTTGCATAGTAAATAGAGGGTTGTACTGGAATCAGTAAAACCTGAGTTCAAATTCCGTTGCAGTCACTTATTAACAGACTGATCCCTGGGTAAGTCACTTAACCTCCCTCAACCTCAGTTTCTTCATCTGCAAAATGAGGATAGTTACAGTACTGACCTCAAAGCTCTTTGAGGATCAAGTGAAATAATATTTGTAGTGCTATGCATACTCTTAAAGCACTCTACAAATGCTAGTTATTGCTATTATCATCACTGCTGCTAATGCAGTTTAGAAAGCAGTAAGAAATTTTACTTTTTAAATAATTTAATGTCCACTACTTTGAGGAGCAAAGCACCAGTCTAAGTCTTCTCAATATCTATTGGTTTATGGTGACTGATTTTTGAAGTTTTGTGACTATAGCTTGAAAGCTATGTTTACTTCAGACATTTATTCCCAATGATAGAAACTGAAAGGTTACAGATTTAAGTGTGGTTGCTTTACAGCAGGATTACTCATTTTTTAAAACTTCTGAAATTTTTATATTAATATCAAGTACAAATGTATTAGAAAAAAGGAAAAGCCTGATCTTTTTGTGACCTTTACACTCAAAGCGATGAAATGTGAACAAATGAAAGGACAAAAGCAGGAAGTGGCAGACAATATCAGGCAAAAGACAAATCTTGACCAGTACTGAAATTAGCTAATGGGATAAATTAAATGCCTAAAAACGCAGTTGACTTCTTTTTGTAATGTTATTAACATACAAAGCGCTACTCTACCTCTTGCTATAAGGTAAATACTAATATGAAGGTCTGCAGGTTTGCACAAAGTGTCCCATAAACACCAAGCCCTATGTGACAGATAAGTCTTTCACTTCAAAGTTACTTTGAGGCTCAGAAGCAGACCCAAGCAAGAGTCAACAAGAAAAAGAAGTCTGAAGGCCAGTAGAAACTAGGGCTGTGACTGTTCTTTCTTTCCTTTTTGCTTATCACCATTACCTTGAAAGCCCTGGCTTCAGAATTCCTGTGGGTGACTGTTTGAGCTAACAAACTCTGCCAGCCCATTGGATCTTCCTTGTAGGAGAGTTGTCCTGCCCTGAGTTTCACATATAAAACCCCATCCTTGGAAAGGATTGATCTGGAAGAAAACAAGACTGAATTCAGTATACACTGTTCCTGGTGGTTCTTGGTAGTTAAAAAGTGCAGTGTTTTGCAGTATAACGAATGCTCCCATGTTCCCAGAGTCTAAGGTAGTCCTGGAAGACACAAAGCTGTTAGATTAGAAAAATTTACTACTTCTCATTTCTGATTACTTTTTTGTCTGGATTATGAGATAGGACAGCATTGTGACTATTCCTCCTTAATCACAATACCTTCCTTTGAGGTCTCTAATTCATCCTGCTATCTATCTTATTTGCACAGAGTTATTTGCATACTGTGTCCTCTGCTTGACTGGAGATCCTTGACAGAAGGGACTATTTGCTGCCTTCCTTTGAATCCCCAGGGTTTAGCACAGTGCCTGGCATGTAGCAGGTAATTAATACATGTTTGATGACTTGACCTGACTTATCTTGATTCTGCTACTAGCTATATAACACTGGGAAAGTCATTTTAACTGCTCAGTTTGGGCACCTTTAATAAATGGGGATACTAGTCTCTATCATACCTATTCTACAGATTTTTGTGAGAATAAAACTCATTTGTAAAGCACTGTATAAATATACGCATATGTATATGCATGTATGTATAATTGCAGACAGCAAAACACCACATAAATGTAGTAGAATATAAATAGAATATAAAGTCCTTGAAGACAGTGACTATTTCATTTTTGACACTCAGAGCCTAGTATAGGGCTATGAATGTAGTATGTACTCACTGTTTATTGAACTAAACTACCATATAATTATAGAATATGCTGAAAGAAGCTTTGTGGGTCATTTAGTCCAACCTATTATCCAATTACAGGAAACCCTTAAAAAACCCAGGTCTTAATTATATCACACTTCCCATGATTAAGTATCTTTATAACGTATCCTATTCCATACTGAACAGATCAAACTGTTAGGATGTTTTTCAAATATTGAATTGAAATCTTCCTCCTAGCCTCAATCATAGTTCTCCCTGAACTATCTGGAATACATTCAATCTCTTTTTCTAAATGTCAGATTAATCTTCAAGAGAGAAAATTTCACCACTGTCCTAATGAAAGGAAATTCAAATTCCTAAATAAATTTAAAATAGATATACAAGGTTATAAAGCCCTAAATTTAAAAAAAAATTTTGTCTTACTTATAAAATGGGACAAGCCTGCAAAATATTTCATTCTTAAGAGTAAGACATAAAGAATATTCTAATTGTTAATTTGTCTAAATTAACACTTTTCTCCTATGTTTCACAAAAGAGTATGACAGATTTCAATGTACTTACTTCAAGTGGTGTATTCCTTTACTTAAGTCTATAAGCAATTCCCAATATCGTGGGCCTTTCACTTTAATCTGTCAAGATAAATATAAACATAGGTAAGCTATTATGCATATTACCTGGAGTAAGAAAGATTCAAACTTTGGAGGAAATAAGACTAATAAAAACTGGAATGCATCTCTAGGTTGCTGTTAACTAAGTGGATTTATTTTATGTTTTGCTTTTTGGAGGGCAATTAGGGTTAAGTAACTTGCCCAAGGCCACACGGCTAGGGGTTTTTTGTGTGTGTGTGTGTGTGTGTGTGTGTGTGTGTGTGTTAAGTGTCTGAGGGTGGATCCGAACTCAGATCTTTCTGACTCTAGGGCCAGCGCTCTACTCACTGCACCACCTAGCCGCCCCTAAGTGGATTTATTTTTAACTGCTATGGGATATAAACAGTTGAATTCCTTTTGCCTACTATTGGGGCTGCTTATCTCAAGTCTCCTTCTACTCCCATCCATTCTCCATTCAGCTACTAAAAGTGATTTTCCTAAAATGCAGGTCAGATCATATCATTCTCTCTACTCAATAAATTCCAATGCCCTTCATAACCTAGCCTCCTCCCCCCTTCCCAGTCTTCTCATACCTTATTGTCCAACACATACTCTTCAACCCAGTGACAATGGCCTCCTAGCTCTTATGCAAATTAGATACTTCATCTCTCCACTATGGTTATTTTCTCTGCCAGTCCCCCATGCATGGAAACTCTCTCCCTCCTCCACTCCGACTACTGATCGCCCTGGCTTCCTTTAAGTCCCAACTAAAATTCCATCCTCTACAGGAAAACTTCCCCAAGCCCTATTAATTCAAATACTCTGCCTCCTTTAATTATTTCCTATTAATCCTGTATATTGCTGGCATTGTATATATTTGCTTGCATGTTGTTTCCCCTCTTACACTGTAAGCTCCTTGAGGGTTTTTCCCTCTTTTGTATCTCTAAGTGTGAAGGACAGTGGCAACCACATAGCAGGTGCTTAATAAATGTGTACTGATTATTATTCAAAATCTCTAGGAAAAGAAATATAATAACCTCACCCCATGCCTGTCTGGCATCTTAAAACTTGTGGATCTTGAAATTCCTTATTTCTATAGTTATTACTAGGCTATCATCTTTGATACTGCAGGAAGGAGGGGAGAAAAGTATCAATTTCACTCATTTTCACATGTTCAGTGTTATTCTGATTAAACTAATTCATGAGGCATGCACGTATTCACAGGTGGAAGTACTTAAGTCTTGTCCCAATTTACCTGTTTTAAAAGGTGAAGTTCAGGAAGGAGAGTAGGTGCCATTAACTCTTCTGTTGTTTCTTCATACCACTGAGTGCCCTTTATATCATCAAAAGAACAAGAGCTCAGTACAATGTATTTGGTGGGAGTCAGAGTGTAAAAAGGGCTCAATTTCCCACTGATTCTGTTATTAAGTGTCCCATTTTTCAAAAAAGCAGCCAAAGCCGACACTGTCGTCTAATTTAAATGTACATGACATAAACAAAGGACATACAGATTTGTAATCTATTTGTGCATATTAAATAACTAATCCCTGAATGAGGTTCCCAAGATACCTAGTACTCTGAAGCACCATGCTGAGCAGTCTAGAAAGGAAACCAAGTCTACCAGCTCTTACAGTCTTTTAGCCACAGAAAACAATACATTTTTAATCAAGAAAATGTAACTGAAAAACTGTGTAAGAGAACATAAAGACCTCAGATGATACTTCTTCACGCAAATACAAGAAAAGCATCAAATACAGCTTGATCCAATCCACTGACCAGGATAAGGCACCAGCATCATAGTCACCATCAGAATCTTTACTACACAAGAGACTATAGGGTTTACAGGAACCATCTACCCTTAACTCCAGCAATCAGATATGAACAAGACCTTAGGTCTCTAATCTTACTGCATTTTGTCCAACCCCTTCAATTTACAGAAGAGAAAACTGAGGCCCAAGGAAGTAAAGGACCAAAGCTGTGATTCTAACCCAAGTCCTCTGTTTGGAGTCACTCCTTCTACTGAATCATGCTGTCTGGATAATTCTAGCTACTTAATTTTTTAAAGAGATTAACCCAGGTGCATCATAGCAAAGAATGACAGTGGAGAAATTGGTGAGATAACATCTAAGGCATGAACTGAGTTAGTTATGTACGGAATGGGGAGGGAATGGGAGGATTGGGAGAAAAAAAATTACCTTGTAGGTAACCTCTAATAATGCATAGCAAGGAGTATTTGTATCTACATCAACAGGCACAAGAAGTCTTGGTTCTGCTGCTAGTACATACAAGTGTCGAAGAGCTTGGAGATGATACCTATTGACAGAAAATACAGGTGTGTGGTTAGAAAAACTGTACAGTCTCAAAATTTTCATTTGTCAGCAAACCTAAAATGAGAGCAGTAATAAGAAACCTTCATTCAGCCATCTGCAATCTAATTCTATAACCAGTGCTTCATCTTAACACTTGTGGGGGGAACAGAACATCACCAAGGAGAGATCCTATGCAAATTCTGAGTCTACCAACACTTACCAACCTCATTTCCTTGTGTAGAACAATAGGCTTTCCACATCCTTGCTTTTAACAGAAACTTAGTTATCTGGATCCTTATCACCTATTAAGTAAAGTTCAAACCCCTTTAACCTAGAATTTGAGGTCCTCTAATAACAACATGATATTATCCTATCTTTGATCATATTATTTGTCCACTCTCCTACATGCACTCTGCAGTCCTGCCAAATTGGCCTTCTTATTATTCTTTTTATACGCTTTCCAATCTCGTACCTCTGTATCTTTTCACTAGCTGTCTACTTGTTGAGTTAGCTTATCACTCAATAGCTCTCCTCTCTTTCACAGCCAAAGTCCTAAATATAACCTGGCATGCACTCTGTCTCTCCTATCACTCTCTTTGCAATTTGGTTTTTGCTCTCCTTCCTCAACTGAAACTGCTCTCTCCAAAACTGCCAATAATCTCCTAACTGCCAGATCTGGTGGCCTCTTCTCAATCCCCATCTTTCTCTATGTCTCTGAAGCCCTATGATATCGTTGACCATCCTCTCCTTCTAGATTCTTTCATCTGTCTGGGCTCTCATGGTACTGCAGCTCTTCTGGTTCACCTCTTACCTGTGTGACTAATCCTCCTTTGCTGGATCTAAACCATTCCCCCACCCGGTCATTAAGGGGGTGGCGTTCCAAAGGTCTGTGTAACAGCCTCTTCTCTCTACACTCTAACTTCGTGAAGTCACCACGCTCATAGGTTAAATTTATGTCCTTACAGATGACTCTCTGTCTTAGACTGTCTCCCAAGCTCTAGTCCTATGTCACCAACTGATTTTTAGACATTCTAAACTAGATTGTCCCACAGATACCTGAAATTCAATATGTCTAAGCCAGAACTCATTTCCCCCCTCAAACACAACCCTCTTCTATACTTTCCTATTACGACTGAGGAAACCACCATCCTCCAAGTCACTCAGGTGCATCCTTGACTCCATCTTCTCTCAACAATTTATTTTCAATCAGTAGCTAAACCCTGACCTTTTAGCCTCCACAACAACACTCAAATACATGCCTGTCTCTCCATCCACACAGCTACCATTCTAGGTCTATACAGCCTTATCACTCTGCCGCACTATTACAATGGGTTCCTAATTGGTCTCTGACTCAAGTCTTTCCTCTTCCCTATCCACCCTCCACAAAGATTCCAAAGTGACTTTCCTATTGCATAAAGCCTAAGGCACATGCCACACTTTCTTACTCAATACACTTAACATCTGGAGCTCTTTAGAACCTAGTCCTTCCCTTTTGCCCCTAGTTTTGTTATAGAATATTTCCCCCATGTACTCTCCTATCCAGCCAAACTGGATTTCTTCCTATTCCTCTTGCACAGTATTCCATCTCCTAATTTGCTCATCTGCACTGTCTGTCTGCCTCTCAGAACTGTTAGTTTCTTTCCAAAGTCAGTGTAAATCTCTTCTATATGAGGTCTTTCCTGATTGTCCCCTGCTACCAGTGCCTTCTTTCCTTCCCTCCAAAATTGCCTGTGATCTACTCTGTCTATATCTTATATGGACCTCTACATACACTTTTGTCTCTCCAATAGAATGCAAGCTTCTTAAGAGTAAACACTATTTTCCCTCTTGTCTTTGTATTCCCAGCTTCTACTGTAGTGTTTGGCAAAGTGAAAGTGCATAATAAACTCTTATTGATAAATTTCTATTTTTTAAATGTTCTAATGCTTACACAATCAGACCATTAGCTGTAAGGAAAGGTCAAAAGTAACAATAAATTAGAAAAAAAGGATAAAAATGAGAAAATGAAATTAAAAGAAAGTTTTAAAATGAGAAAATTAAAATTAAATAAAGTAGAATTTCTCTAACTGAAATTACTATTTATTTCTATTCATTATGAATCCTGCAGTTAAATGAATAAGTATCCTATGAGAGTTTTACTTTTTGAAACTCTGAAAGAGTTTCAAACATCTATGATCAATGAAACAACCAATCATAATGTTACAGGACTGATAAAAAAACATGCTACCCACTTCCTGACAAAAAGGTGATGGACTCAAGATACAAAATGAGGCATATATTTCTGAACATGTCAAATGCAGGAAATTTGCTTTACTTGACTAGGCATATTTGTAACAAAGGCTTTATCTTACTTTTTTTCTTTTTCAATTGTAGAGGGAAGTGGGAGGGAGGGAAAATATGTTTGTTAACTGAAAAACACTAAATTTAAAAAAGAAAAAGTTTATTGCTGATTTTGGTCATACTATAAAATTAACTTTGTTATCTCTCTCAGCTGCTATCCATCCTTCCACTTAACAGCAACATCTCTGTTTTCTATTTTCATTTATACCAAGAATGGCAATATGAACGTAGTCCAATTTCTCCAATAATGCAACTAGGTCATTAGAGAAAGATGACATATTAATAGTATTAACAATTAAATATATGTGTACTTGATACATTTGATAATAAATGTAGATAGTCTAGAAACTGTGCAAATTTTAACATTATTCCTTTTTTTGCTGCTTTGTCAAAAGTGCTCAAGTGCAAGAAGAATATACAGAACTGTGGTTTCATGAGACATCATAACCAACACCTTTATCATCTAGTAACTATATAATCTCATGGTAATGAGCTTCCCCATATTTAGCGTTTTCTTCAGAGAGCAAAGTGTGTTGTCAAACATAATCAAAATCTTTCCAGAGCTCAGGGTCATTAGTGCCATCTGCACACAAGAAGACACTGAAATTAGACACTTATGAAGGAAAACGAAGCTTAATGAGGAGATATATATATAAAATATGTATATATATTATATATGCATATAATAATATATAAAGTCCTACACTTACGTTTTAAAAACTCATCTGAATAGATACAGAATTAAAAGACATGAACAAATAGTTCATGTGACTTATAAGCCATATGGAAATTTGTGTCTAAGCTCAGATTGATCTCATTATCTTAAAATAGCAAGAAATACACTAAACTAGGGGCGGCTAGGTGGCGCAGTGAGTAGAGCGTCGGCCCTGGAGTCAGAAGTACCTGAGTTCGGATCCGGCCTCAGACACTTAACGCACACAAACAAAAACCTAGCCGTGTGACCTCGGGCAAGTTACTTAACCCCAACTGCCCTCCAAAAGGCAAAAAAAAAAAAAAAAAAGAAAGAAATACACTAAACTAAAAGAACAATTACTAAAAGAAAAAAAAATGTATCTCTCTGTTCCCATGAAGAAAACTTCCAAAGAAAAAAACCAAGCAAAGACCAAGGAAAAGAGAAAGTAAAAAATAAATTACACAACTAGAAACCCCAGAGAAAATAGAATAACCACAGAACCTAGATCTCTTTAGTGTTTAGAAAGCTTACTACAAAAGTTAAAGGAAGAGATAAGAATTGAAATGAGAACTCTTAATGAAAAATTCAAGATGACTTAGACCAGAAACAGAAAAACTTTAACAAAGTATTAAAAACCCTGAAAAAGGAATGGTAAAAGAATTCAGATTCAATAGTACAAGAATTATTAAAAGAAAACGAAATTGGAAGATTTGGTTGGATATTTAAAATGTTTTTAAACTGACCTGGGAAATGGAACTTGAAGAGAAAAACATAAAAATCACTAGCTTCCTAGGAAAGTACGATGAAATAAAACATCTCAAAATTTTAGGAAATTATAAGACCCTAAAATACTCATAGGTACTAGAAATGGGGTGCAATAGTTAGATCAATAAAAATCTACAAGTACCTCCCCCATAAAGCAACACTAAGGTTCACTCACTTTGAAGCTCCAAAGAACAGAAGAAAATATTTCAAGTGACAATGAAAGACAAAACAAACTTCAAGGAATTCTAATCAAAATCACCCAAGTTTACTCACCAAAAATTAAAAAATTAAAGGCTGAAATATATGTGGAAAATGGCTTGTACCCAAGAATTTTTTATCCTAATAATAAACTTCTACAGAACAAGGGGAAAAAAAAGTTTCTTTTTTTTTTTTAACAAAATTGATGACTTTTAAGCATCCTGTGTGAGAAAACCAGAGTTGAGAAGTCTTTGAAATGTACAAAGCCAAAGAAATTTGAGAAAGGTAAACAAATCTCATTATCTCAGAAGGGATAGGTGATGCTCCAGTGCTTACACAGAAGAAGAAAGAGAAAAGACCATTATCTCTGGGGAGTCCCAAAATGGCTAACAGTCTAAGAGGCCTGCGCAAGTAAAATGAAAAGCAAGAGGTGAAGGGAGACACTTAGTATTTCCTGACGCCCAGGCCCCACAAGCTCACAGTCATTCAAACATATATATGAAGAAGAACAGGGAGGAAAGTCTCATGAATCAGGCCCTTGGCTGGATGCAACAAAGACAAGTGAAAAAAGATGAAGGAAATTATGCCTGTATCAGAAGGAGGTAGAGGGTGAAAAATGCCTTAAATAAAACAAACTGTTAAAAATGAAGGTAGTTGGGGCAGCTGGGTGGCACAGTGAATAGAGCACCAGCCCTGGAGTCAGGAGGACCCGAGTTCAAACCCCGCCTCAGACACTTAACACTTACTAGCTGTGGGACTTTGGGCAAGTTGCTTAACCCCAATAGCCCTCCAAAAAGGCAAACAACAACAACAACAAAAGGAAGGTGGAGAGGTTAAGTGATTATTTTTCTCAACAGGGAAAATAGTTATGTCTATGAGCAGAATGTTCCAAGAAATACTAAAATCAGGTTCCATGTGCTGATTTTTTTTTCTCTCAGAAAAATGGCAAAAAAAAAAATTTTCCAACAAAATTTAACAGTGGGAAAGATGAACTCAACAGTCATAACCATGAATGTGAATGGTATGAACTCACACATAAAATGAGGAAGTGAAGCAAAATACATTGGAAAGTAAATACCAAAATCTGCTGTATTCCAGAAACACACAACCTAAAGATAACTAGAGTTAAAATGTGGGGTTGGAATAGAATGTACTCCTTAGCTGAATCAAAAAAATGCAGAAATGGCAATCAGTATTTCAGTCATGGCAACTGTAAAAAATAGACATTGGTCAAAAGTGAAAAGCAAGTTGGGAAATAACACAATACCATAGGCTTTAAGGCACTATAGATAATAAAAGAGTATTAATAATATATGTGTGTTTGTCCCAACTGATTAGCATTATTAGCAAGAAAGTAATTAATGGAAAAACTAATTTAATTCCACAAAGACTTCTAGATAATAAGACACTAACTGCAAGTGACTTTAACAGATATCTTTCAGACTTACAGTAGTAACAGATAAATTGCAAAGAAATTTATGCTCTGAACAGAATGCTAACAAAACTAGATATGATACACATCTTTGGAAATCAATGAATTGGAATGTTAAGAAGAATAACTAATTTGAGGCACTTTTAGATGAACTGATCATGTGACAGAGAACAAAGAATAAATATACATTATTGAACACATAAACCAAGGCGGATAGTAACAATGGCTTAGGTGAAGTCTAAATAATGTTATTTTAAATAATGTTAACCCTAGATAATGAGAGGGTTAAAGAACAAATATAGGTTGAAAGTGTGGAGAAAGAGTAAATGAATACACTGTTGTTGAAGGTGTGAACTGGTTCAATCATTCTGGAAAACAATTTCTAATTGTGGTAAGAAAATGACTAAATGGGGGCGGCTAGGTGGTGCAGTGAGTAAGAGCGCCGGCCTCGGAGTTTGGATGACCCGAGATCAGATCCGGCCTCAGAAAATGAGCACCCACGCATAAATAATGACTAGCTGTGTAACCTTGAGCAAGTTACTTAACCCCAATTGCTTTAAAAAAAAAAAAAAAAAAGAAAAAGAAAATGACTAAATGTCCATGACTCTTGATCCAGAGATCCCACTTCTAGGCATCTCAAGTTGGTCAAAGAGAAAAAAAGAGTCTTACATTCACCAAAATATTTATAGCAGTACTTTTTGTAGTAGCAAAGACTGGAAACAAAGAAGATAGTCACTGACCAAGGAATGGTCAAACAAGCTATGGCACATGAATGTAAAAGTATATTACTATGTCATAAGAAATGAAGAATACAAAAATACAAGGCAAGAATTTT